>BJBW01014865.1:0-20903 GCA_004320125.1 Scolopax mira
ATCAAGTTGGTCAGGCAGGACCTCCCTTTCATAAACCCATGCTGGGTGGCTCTGATTCCCTGCCTGCCCTGCACTTGCCTCTAGAGCTCACTCAGGATGATCCTCTCCATGATCCTTCCTCCTTCCTGGTACCGAGGTCAGGCTGACAGGCCTGTAGTTTACGGGATCCTCCTTCCGGCCCTTCTTGTAGACGGGTGTCACATTGGCCACCCTCCAGTCATCTGGCACCTCTCCTTTTGACCAGGATTGTTGATAGATAATGGAGAGGGGCTTGGTGAGGCTTGATGAAGAACAGGATGCTCAGGCAAGACTAGAGGAAAGAACACAGGGCAAAGCAGTCAGCATTAATTATTTAAATATTTAAATATGAGGGTGATCTGGAGGAAAAGGAAATTGTGCAGGATGGTTCAAAAGCTTTACTTACATTGAAACAGACTTGTTGAGCCAGTCTCTCAAGCAGGTTGTCTAAATGTCGTTGTCATCGCTCCAGCCTGGAGGCTGGAACATCACCCACAGGGCACATGTTTACACCTCTTACCTCCCCCAACCCCAGGCACTTATGCAAGTGAGTTATGTAAAGATTTAAAGGAAAAGCTATTTATACTCCCTCTCACACCATCCTTTTTCGCAACCAAGAATATTTTGCTACTTGAGGTAGGGTTACGGAGAGCTGGATGAGGGCAGGATGAGGAAGGGAACAAGAAAATATGGTCCAGCTGAGATCCAGAGTAAGGCACAGGCAATGAAGAGCAAGAATGTCAGGAGGCTGCCAAAAATGGCAGGATCTTACAGGGGAAAGGTCCGTCTCACACAATCTGCTGGGGGACGTGTCGAGTAGCAAAAGGAAAAGTGTAGGAAGGGGCAGCGTGGTAAATTCACGTTGCTGCTTCTGATCTCAAAGCAGAATGGCATTCCCTCGGAGATAAATACGTTATTCAAAAGCTGTTTTAGGCCTTGACCAAGGCTGGTCTTGAGATGTATATAGAGGGATGCATACAGGAGAAACCATTTCACCGTTAGGTGTTGACTTTTACAGAATGCATTAATGGAGGGTGGGGAGGATTTTCAGCATTGCTAATTTCAGTCCCATTTTCAATCCCATCTCCAGTCCCATCTCCCAAAGGAGACGTTGGAGCTATCACTTGCCTCAGCCTAGAAAAGGGAGGGTTTTTTTATCCCTTTTGCTTCCCTTCCTATAGAGGAGGGAAAAGACATCTGAAATTGGAGACTGAATCACAAAATATCAATGCACTATGCTATCACTTTGCCTTGTTTTTCAGGACAAAAATAAACTGAGCTGTGGGCCCTGAGATGCAATGGAAATAGAAAAATATTGTACCTTACAATGGTAAGCTTAAAGGTAGAGAATATGGTATGTAAAGTGAAGATATATACATACACAGTAGATGATGAGTGATGTCCACTCAAAATTGAGGAGGTCAATTTTTTGTGGATACCGAGATTTTAGTATCATTATTTTGTTAATATGCAGGTTAAGAAAATAAGTGCTGAGTGGTAAAGCTTGTTTACAGTATAAGGAGAAATGTTTTGCACGCTGCGTAAAATCCATGATGTTGAAAGTTTAGTTCTGCCTTCTGAGCTGTACAGCTCTTGTTTCTCCTGGATATTTCAGCCCCTTATCTCAAGTTTTCTTCAGCTTGTTTACTGAATTTTCAGTCTGCTTGCTCAGGAGATTCTTAAACCAGAGCAAGCAGGCGAAAAATTCGGTAAATAAACTGAAGAAAATGCAAGATAAGGAGTTAGAGTGTTCAAAAAGTAAGAAGAGCTGCAAATACCTTGGCAAAGAATTAACTCTTCACATTACCCACACGCATACACATATGGTACATGGATGTGTGCTTTCATCATGTGCATTAAGCAGATTTTATAGACAGTAGTAGGTATGGTTTGTCCTACATACCACGCATAGCAGTGCATCAGCCACTCACTGTTTCCCATTTAATTAAACAGGAAAGCCATAAGTAAACTGCTGACAAAGACACAATATCACAGACAGGCTCAGCAGCTGCCACTGTATTTAATTAATTTAAATATAATACAACTGACTGAGTAGAAAGAAGGGAGAGCAAAATCTAAGTATTTCTGAATCCAATTACTCTCATACGTATACAAATGTAATAGCTTTCTCCTAAAAACAGATTAAGAAACTATAAATAGAGTTGAGGAGGACTACATCTTAGAGTGTTCTGTCACTTTTCTTTTAGAAGGTTCATTCCACCCAAATTAGCTTTTGTGGGGTCTTAAGGAATAAAAAGCTCCCTTATGCACCACTTTTAATTCTCTCTTCATCTGTAAAAACAAGCAGAGAAGTGGTTTAATTTACTGTTGATCACTGAGGGGAGAAAAAATGGAATGCAAAATTTAAATGGCAGTCACACACAAACTTAATAGCTTTTATCACTCTCAGAAGGAAAGTGTAGAGGAAGTATTACTTCATATAATATACAGCTTACTTTCAGCTTTGTAGTCCTTAATAGTTAAGGTAGTGTTCTGCAAATGCGCATGGACTTAAGGCATACAGGTGCCCTTAACAAGGCACTAGCAGTGTTTTACTATCATCACAGATTTATTTAGTGTGTTTCATGCATAGATTTGAAATTCCTTACAGAACAACTGAGTGTCTGTCAACACTGTAACAGGAAAGGCAAAATGCAGAGGGGCTGGGAGAGTTAGAGAACAGAAGACTCCCAGAATGTGGAGATAGACAGATAGATCTCCTGAGTCCTAGTCCAGTGCATCTCAAAAAAAGCCTAAGTAAGACACTAAGTTAGATGAAATAAAAGCTAATTCACATTTTGATCAAAATCTGACTGATGAGCAATGTGGAAAAGACTCAAGGCAAAACCTGGTCAATTACTTGTCTGAGTTCATGAAAAGTAGTAGAATAAGCACTTTATCCAAAGTGCAAAAAGTTGCACAGATGAAGGCCCCGTCCTATACTACACTTTATCTCCATGTTTAGAGCACTCTTTTAACGACTTAAGAGGGTTTCAAATACTTCTGATTAATTAGTTTAGATAAATAGAAGATAAGGAAAAAGTCACAAAATCTGGCTCTTAGCTGTTACTTAAAACAGGTCAAAATATTTAAGTTTTTATTTAATATGGAAATTCAGTCTAGCAAATTCACTTCAGTCACTCAGCTGATTAGTTTCTGCTCTTTAAATTTCCTATTTGGAATAACCTCATGACCTAAAAGAATAAAAGCTATGACAAACATTAATATCATTTGAAACCTGATTTTTCATACTCATGCAGTAACTCCTTATATTCATATATTTTAACTGGGAAGTGAATGATTTAGTATCTGCCAGCATAAATTCTATATGTGTTTCCATAATTACTCCTGCACATGTTACTCATTGATTTCTTTGTGTTGCGTGTTTCATGAAGCAATTTTTACCTTCAGACTGGATGTAGTTTCACTGAGCTGTAAATATAAGTCTCCAGCCAAATGATCTAGATTTCAGGGAGGTGGGGTTTTTTTTCCCTCTTCATCATCTGAGGATAGAAGATGTAATTAATATGACGGGACTATAACAGATATCCAGTAATGCTATTACCAACTGACTAGCTCAGCAGTTCTGTTTTCAGCATTTTTATGGCACAGCAAACATAGGAGAGATCACTTTCTGTCAGACCAAATCAGCTGCGTACTCCAAAGAACAGCAATAAGCAGACACAGAGCACCAGCAGAGTTAATGCAACTATCAACATGCTTTTCAGTTTTCTCATCAAACTTACAGCTTGCTTCTTCCACGTATAAAAGGCTCTTTTCCTGTTTCCTCTTGTTACTGTAGGTAATAACAATCATTTTCCCATTGGCTTCTCTTCCCCTGTGAAAAAAAATTACCTCTTAGGGAAGGTTAGGTAGTATGACATCCTCATTAATACCAGGTGAATCAGTTAAAATCCAATGAATACCAAATGTGCTAATGATAATGTGTGAAGAGTAAATAGAGTTTATTGTTACTTACACCAAATAGTGCCTTATTTATACAAGTTTCCATAAAACAACCTCAGCAGAGTATGACCCTTAAGAATGGATTTATGCCTTCCAGCCCATCAGCACCATCTACTGCAACTTGGCATAACAACAGCCTTTACCACAATAAGCACAAATTTCCACTTTTTTTTTTCCTTATATCTGTCATTCTTGGGATTTTCTTTTTATTCTCACTTACTGCTCCAGTTTGGTCTATCAAAAAAAGATCTTAATTTGTCATTTCTGAGAAAGTTTCTAGAAGCGTGACTTCCTTTTCAAAAGAAATCATGCCACAGACTTCAACTAATTGAACTCAATAATTGTAGAAATTTTGAAAATGCTTAAGGTCAAAACATATTTTCAATTTCTCTTGCTTTTAGCTGTCAGGGTAGAGGGGAAGAAGAGAAAGAAGAAAGGAGAAAAAAAATTAAATTCAATATAAATTAAGTACCTAAAATCCATTCCTGCAAATGAAACAGTAGTCCTCTCAGGATTGAATATTGGAATCTCATCAAGGTCCTCCCACACGATGCATTCCATAATTTTGCTCCTAAGGCAGAGTTCCCTCCGTAACCCTAAACACCATCAGGAAAGAGGATTAACCTGTTTGATAATGGCTAGAGACTTGCTATCTGTCATCATAACTAATTTTAGCTATATTACTTTCTCCTTTGTCTCAATCCTTTCTTCCCTCCATTCAGAGATAAGTTACTTCTTTCAGTCCCTCTCACTAGTATTGTGCCCTCTGGATTTTCATTACACTGTACTGGACTCGTTGCCTTACAATACCATGAGCTAAATCTCCCCAGTTTATTCAGATTCGTTCTGTCACACCACCAGTGGCTACAGGGACTGATCTGACTCCAGAATCACACTTGGCCAACTGAAAAAGGAAGATGCTTTCAGGTGTTTCAAGACATCCTTGTTGATATAGTGGATAGCATTGATGAACCCACGCTGAGGAAAGGAGCCACGTTGATGAAATTAGAAATAAGGTATGAGGAAAAAGTAGATCCCTTCTTCCTCAAACCAGTGCAAATCTTAAATTTCCCCCTTTTATTTCACTTTGCTTTACTCCAGAATGAGAACCCTAACATGGCTTACACTGGTACCTCAGATGAGCCTGTCAAACAATCAGCTAATTTTTGCAACTTAAAAAAAATGTATGCCTACAGATGCTTGCCTTCATGGGCTTAATAAATTTGATATGCATTGTTTTGCAGATGTTAAATCATTTAAAACTGTTTATCTTGTAAGAATACCTGGTATGTAAGACACAGATCATAAAAAAAATGTTGGTAAGTAGTAAGAATATAGAGAGAAATGAGGTCCTCAGTGAGCCACATTCAACAACTGAACAGCAACCTTCTAGGGAGAATACAGTAAAAAATCCTGCAATTTTAAATTGAGCCTGTTTCGTTCCTTCCTCCTCCTCCTCATTCAGGCATATGATAATTTCTATTATAAGATTATATGACTCGTGCCGTTCTGGGTGATACACTGGCTCCTTCCTTCTTGGGCAGGTGGGAAAACCTAGGATAATTCTGGAAAGAGAAATACATAATTGCTTCTTTCAAACATATAAAGAAAACATATTTTATGTGAGCTCTTCATTCTTAAAAGTCAGATATTTATTTTTGTTACAGTCGCAAAGCATTGGCAGAGGAACATTTCCTTTTCAATATGTCCTTCACACTCTCCCCTGCAGTCTCTTGATACTTAATATATTCTTTTCTTTTAGCTTCCAACTCCTCTTTTACCTGTCCATCAACCCTCTATTCCATAGATCCAAGCATGGTTTTTGGTCTTTTTTTCTTTTTTTTTCCTAGACCAAAGGAGGTTGTGTTTTTGATTCTTTTCACTGCAGCAAGAGATGGAACTTTAATGGCTTTAATAAAACTTTTCTGCTGTACTCCAGCGTTATCTTTTCCACATATTATATTTTCCTCTGTTAAAAGCTATTTTCTACAAAAGGTAAACTTTTCCTCCTTCAGTAATTGGTTACATTTTTAATATTCATTAATTCATTCATATTGGATATTTTCGGAGTAGCAGATACATTATATCACCATTATGAATCAGGAGTTTACATGAGCTAGTCATTATCTTGAGATTAAGGACTTCTACACAGAAGAACTCAGAAGAAAATCATACTTACTCAAGTACTGACTGATTTACATAGCTCCCAAAGCCAAATGTAAATATATCAACATTACAACACTTATACTGTATTTTTTAAAAAACTAGATTAAGGATTGCATTATGAATACAAGTTCAGATCTTTGTCCAATTTGTAATTGGAGGGTCTCAGTACAATTTTTTTAGTTCAATGGAATATACCTAATTTAAGTCATTGTATGATAGTGTTTTAAGAAGGACTACAATAGAGGGAGTAGAAAGGATCTGGAGCAGCTGAAAGCATTTTTCTTTCCCAAACTAATGACATTGGATTTTAATTGATGTAAAGTCTCTGATGATCTTAGAGAATAAATTACCCAAATGATGCCATGTGGAAGTCATGAAGGAAGAGTCCTTCAATATTTCCAAGAATCATTATGTCAGCACTGTCTGAGCAAGAAAAAAACTTTGTTTGACTAAAGGTTTGTCAGCAATAGTGCATGGATTAAAATGCCTCAGATACAATTGGGAAAGGCATTTGAAGTGACAGCAGATAGGTAAAAGATTCAGAGAAGAAAGCTCAAAGATATTGTTCCGCTTCTGTAGAAGAAATTACTAAGTGGACCAGGATTCCAGTCTGGAAAAGACATTAATTACGGTATAGAGTGACAGAATATAGACATATAAACATACAGTAAATGTTATCTTCTAATGCCATGAGCTGACTGGATAAGTATTCCTGAATCTCCATCTTTCACAATGACAAAATTATAAGGAATTGGATAAAGGTAGAAAATAGCAATAATAACAATAATAATTAATAATTCATCGTACAGGAAGCCTGGGAGACTTGTTGTTAAAGGTTGTTGCAGGTGCTGAAAATCTATATGAGGTCCAATGGAAAAAATAGTAGCAAGAAATTATCAATATCTCAAAAATCCCCTGTGTTGAAAACTGAAGACTAAAAAACAGAAGGAAGGTATTATTTTCCAGGCATCCCTTTACAGACAGTCTTGAAGAAAGGATAAGGATTAAAGAAATGTATAAAAACTGAGAAACTTTGAATTGTGCTGAAAATTTGGAAGTGCACAAAACTAATTGTAATAAGCAAGGGTCTTGCATTAATCTTGGGTATGATGTATTCCTGAGGTCCTTTCCAAACTCTGAGTTCTTTATTTCTCCTTTTTTTCACTGAATTTCACTGAATATTTAGAGTTGAAAGGAACAATAGAGATCATCTAGTCCAACTCCCCTGCCGAAGCAGGATTGCCCAATTTTGGTTTCATTTTATCACCAGCTCTTACCACTTCTCTATAGATCCTTTGGGTCCAGCCAGGTGTATTTAAGTTTTCTCTGCTGGCAGATATTGACAATGTGAATTAGTCCCAACCAAACAGCAACCCTTCTAAGTCAGTTAGATTCTATGAAAATTGTTACTTACCTTGTAATATGTGCACAGGCCACAATTCCTCATTTACTACTTTTTCTGAGTTTTGCTAAACTTCATGTATGGAAATGTTATAATCAGATAATCCTAATTTCACATTAGATTTCAGATGCCTTTTGTTTTGTTTAAATGAAAGAGAATGGCTTCTTGTGGGGTAGGTCCTGACATACCCACATGAGACCGCTGTTGTGATCTCCCTGCAATTATCTCTATTAGCTCATTCAGAAACAAGATATAAACATAGAATCATACAATGGTTTGGATTGGAAGGGACCTTAAAGATCATTGAGTTCCAACCCCTCTGCCCTGGGCAGGGACACCTCCCACCAGATCAGGTTNNCCAGGGATGGGGCAGCCACAGCTTCTCTGGGCAACATGTTCCAGTGCCTCACCACCCTCACAGAAAAGAATTTATTCCCAATATCTCACCAAAATCTCCCCTCTTTCGGTTTAAAACCATTACCCCTTGTCCTATCACTACACTCCCTGAGAGAGCCCCTACGAATCTTTCCTATAGTCCCTGCTTTAGGGACTGGAAGGGGCTCTAAGGTCTCCCTGGAACCTTCTCTTCTCCAGGCTGAACAACCCCAAGTCTCTCGTCCTGTCCTCACAGCAGAGGTGCTCCAGATCTCTGAGCATCTCTGCGGCCCTCCTCTAGACCCATTCCAACAGTTTCATGCCCTTCTTGTGCTAAGGACTGCAAAGTTGGATGCAGTGCTCCAAGTAGGGTCTCACCAGAGCAGAGCAGAGGGGCAGAATTGCCTCCCTCACCCTGCTGACCACACTCTGTAGCCCAGGATGCAGTTGGCTTTCTGAGCTGCAGGCACATGTTGTGTCCTGGTTTGAAGTATGACACATTGCCAGCTCATGTTGAGGTTCTTATCCACCAACACCCCAAGTCCTTCTCCTCAGGACTGTTATCAATGCTTTCTCCAGCCAACATGTATTTGTGCTTAGGATTTCCATATCCCAGGCGCAGGACCTCGCACTTAGCCTGATTGAATTTCATGAGGTTTGCACAGGCCCACCTCTCAAGCCTGTCCAGGTCCCTCTGGATGGTGAACAACATCAGGGAGGGAGGTATACCTGAATAATTCTGGAGCCTACTTAGACCATCCCACATTCATTACCAGTTCTCCTAGTCTCTTCTCAGAACTTAAATCCTTTCCCTTTCATACCTTCTTTCAACGCTTGTACTAAACCATAGAAATTTTTTATCATAGCTCTAAACATCTCTTCCTATATTGCTCCCACTAATCCTCTTCTTTTCTGCAAGCATGTCTATTTGCATTTTCATTCTGAAAAGAGGTTAAACATTTTATGCTGTATTCAAGTTACATATTTCCAAACTTAAAAATTAAAAAAATATCTCTGACTTTGGGAGATTATTTTCTCTGCCCTTCCTTATCTTCTGCCAAGAGCAGGATTCATTATGCCATTGGCTAAATGCAGGACATCATCAATAGCTACTACCTGTCTCCTTGAGCTGTCCTCTTACTTTGGCATACCAGGAAAATAACATGAAGGTGCAGCATCCAAATTGTTCATCAGATAGGCTCAATTATAAGAACTCATCCCTTACATGAATGATTCCTTACACCCAGAATGCTGTTAAGTGCCTTGCCCTTGAGTGTCAAATGTTGATCACTGGACACACGTGGAACACAATCAGATTTATGGTGTCAACTCTATGCAGTTGTATATCCATATACTATTAGAAAAGCTAACAAGAGTTTGCAGGAAGGTGAACCTTAGCAATACTCAATACACAGTTTAAAGTCAAATAACCTCAAATTCAAAAAAAAAACAAACCCCACTAAATGTCCCTATCAAGTGTTTGAACTTTCAAAGGAATTTGAATGCTTTTGGACCACACAAACAAGTCAGTCTTTAAACTGTGCAATGGAAACAATCTGTGCTACAACAAAGGTATAGCTGTTTGTACAGTATAAAGCACATATATCAGTAAATTATAGAGTAGGAAGAAATGTGGTATCAGTTAGTCTTTATCTGACAAGCCTACTGCACATTAGTCTGCAGAATTTTGCAAGCAATAGGTAGTGTGGATGATCAAGAGCTTCAAATAACCTGATAAAACTTCAAACAAATACTAGAAACTTTGGGACCAGGAAAGCGATCATAGCATAAATCCTGCAAGCCCGATCTACTGACACTCAGCCGATTCACAATATTTCATTTTTCCAAAAATGTCAAGGTTTTAGAAGCTCTAATTAAATGGATCATCACAAATATCATGTAACCAGAAGAAACTCGGGCTCTTGTGGACATGCCAAGATTCCACTGGAAGCTGTCAATACTACATTTCCACAAAATAGTTACTTACACATTTGCAGTATAGATGTAACTACTTACTGGTACACATAGTTGTAAATAACTTCACAAGTTACGGGTCGGTGGCAATTCTCCTGGGCCTGAAGACTCAAATTTTATTACTGGGTTAGTGGACAATCTGTAATGACAAGAATTAACTTCAGTGACCGTTTGAGCAGATACTTTGGTTTCATTCACTGTGCATTTAGAATTAACTCCTTTGACTTCTAGAAAATGAAATAAAGAGCTGCAGAAAGTAATGTACTTGTAGTGTACTTCATTTTATTAGTTGAAAAGACTAAAACACTGTGATGCGCACACTGGTGCACAACTAATGTAATATCACATATTATATATTACCTCCTTGCATTTTACATTATATTCCACCATCATTCTAGTCAAGCAATAACAGAGAGCATTTCTCCATTGGAGAATATCATAAAGCATTGTATCATAAAACGGAAAGCTATTTTGAACAAATAAAACAAGTGGCATAAAGTCTGTTTCAGATACTCTTCTACCATGAAAGAGTTTTATTTGGTTCTAAGGAACTAAAAGACAGCATTTGTTGAATCTTATTATGAATCTTGCTATGTTTCAACTAGGAAAACTAAATTCCTTCTCATCTTGCACAAAGATTCTTCTGAACCAC
Source organism: Scolopax mira (assembly GCA_004320125.1). Classification (NCBI taxonomy): domain Eukaryota; kingdom Metazoa; phylum Chordata; class Aves; order Charadriiformes; family Scolopacidae; genus Scolopax; species Scolopax mira. Next base: position 10,554 of record BJBW01014865.1, read on the forward strand.
TTTGGTTCAGCAACATTTTGGCAAAAGAAATAGAAATTCTTACAAATAGAATAGACTGTTTCAGTTGGGAGAGACCTACAATGATCATCTAATCCAACTGCCTGAGCAATTCAGTCTTATGGATAATTTCAAGCTCTAACAGAGATTTGTGAAAAATTACTGAAGTCCTGAAAAGTTAAGTGGCAAATATAATTTTACAAAAGCTTTGCATACTTCTGCCTGGAGAAGAAGCAATCACCTAGAAGCAGCCAAGCAACTGTAATTCTTAATTAGATTGTACATTTTTTTCATGTTGTTCTGCTTAGGCCTATTAGAACTCATTTAGTTGTAGTTTCAACTTTCATTCTTTCACAAATTTAGTTTGTACCCATTAATTATGAGTGTCATGAAAGAAATGCAGCCATTAACAATGCCAAACTCCCAATACATGTATACGTATAAGCTTGGGATGTGACACTAATTGTTATGAAAACTTGGACACAGTCCTCTCCTGAACCCAGAAAATTATTAGCTCAAAATATTGTTACTGGAAAAAGACTTTATAGCTACTTACACCAAGTGAGCAATAGGAGGCCAAATGCTTTCAAAACAGGTTAACGAGTAACAATAATTACTGAACAACTATTATCTCACAAACTGGAAGAAAATTTCCCCAGGGTAATTTCTTTTTTGCACTACGAACTTTGAAACTGGATTCGGGCCTGAAAAAAAGTGGGCTAAATTAACGCGACTGATACAGGCACCAAAGTTTAGTTCATTACAAACACAAAACAGTTCACAATGGCCTACATATTTATTTGTCATTACATAAATGCAAAATAGATGTAAGCATGAATAAACTAAGATGGTGACAGTATTTGATAGTGCAAATGAAGATGAGAAGGCAAAAAGAAACCCTGTGGCAGACAACGTTATTTTTATTCATTATGTATTGTCATAAGAAACAGATGTTAAAAAAGGTTAATCCGGTATTTACATCAACTTCTAGGAGCAGTAAAATTTGATAGATACTAAAATGAGAAGTGCCTTAACATGAACTAAAGCAAGACTACAAATTTTTACATTAGTCATGACAGCAGGTCAGATATGTAGCACCAGAACACCAGATGGGGCTGCCTACAGGGGATGTCTAGGCTTTCTGTAAGGTCAGAGAAGAGTGAGAGATAGACAAAAAGAGAGAGAGAGGAAGAAGAAGAAAGAGAAGGAGAGGAAAGAGAGGAGAAGGAGTGCCTCCATGGCCATTTTCAGGATATAAGCCTCCAGTTCAGGTACAGAAACTGGAGACTTTGCCTGTCATACATGCAGACAAATGCTGTGGCTCTCAGTCTTATTGAATGATGAACCAAAACCTTTCAGGCTGAAGGACGGATTAAGAATCCCAGTTCTACTTCCTAGGTTACCCTAATCAAAAGGAATCAGTGGAATACCTGGTAAACTTGGGTTTCTCAGGAATTAGGAAATGATGAATGCCGGGATCTTCATATAGAATCATAGAATCGACTAGGTTGGAAAAGACCTTTAAGATCATCAAGTCCAACCGTTAACCTAACATGGCCAAGACCATCACTCAACCACGTCCATAAGCCCCACATCTACAGAATCTTTTAAAACCCTCCAGGGACGGTGACTCATCACTTCCCTGGGCAGCCAGTTCCAATGCTTGACAACCCTTTCAGTGAAGAAATTTTTCCTAATATTCAATTGAAACCTCTCCTGGTGCAGCTTAAGGCCATTTAATCTCATCCTATCACCTGTTACTTGGGAGAAGAGATCAACCCCCACCTTGCTACACCCTTCTTTTAGGGATTTCTAGCAACCAACAAGGATTCCACTCAGCCTCCTTTTCTCCAGACTGAGCAACCCCAGCTCCCTCACCCTCTCCTCATAAGACTAGTTCTCCAGACCTCTCACCAGCTTTGTTGTCCTTCTCTTGACCCGTTCCAACACCTCAAACTACTATTTTCTTGTAGTGAGGAGCCCAAAATACTGAACACAGTATTTGATGTGGGGCCTCGACAGCCCTGAATACCGGAAGACGATCACTGCCCTAGTCCTGCTGACCAGACTGTTTCCAATACAAGCCAGGACAATGACTGAGGTTGCATTAAAGTTGATAGAAAGCTGTCCATAGATTCCAGAAGTGCAATGAATCACTGAAGAGTGTTGTCTTGCCTAATAAGTATTTTGATCTTTATATTAACCATCCATTTATGTATGGTTTCAGATGTAATTGATACCAGTGCATTTACACTCATATTAGTTTGTCTGCTTGATCCTAAATGGAAGGAAAAACCCAATTAAACTGCATGCTTAACTTAAAATATAAATGTTTCATTATGTTACTTAAATCCTATAAGCTGTAATTACTTCACCATACTAACTTTCAACATACACTAAAATTAGGGATTATTTTTTATTGAAAAAGACTTTTCAAAGGCAATGCCAGCTATCAGGGAGAATAACAGGTATCAACTCTCAGATTTTGATAAACAACATATGAAGAGAAGATTTATGGAACCAATCTAAAATGCTTCATTAGCCAGAAGAGTTTGTCCCCCATGTATCACTCTCTAATTCATACCCCGTGATCTTAAGGACCAGTTTCATGTCCTCGTGGAAGAAACTAGAGCTGCTAATAAAAATACTGAATTTACAGGCATGGGAACCAAAATTGGAGTTTCAAATTCATAAATGCATTGAGAGAACTACATTTTTATTGCATGTTTAGACCTACTGACAGATATTCATCAACTTTATTAGTTATAAACAGTAACTTTTTTCTGTCTTACCTATCTTCTGTTCACTTGACCTCATCCGCCACCATTGTGCTACGAAGTTCGCTCTGCGGACTAGCTCACGGTGAGATACTCAGAATCAGACCATGGTTCCATTCACCTTTTCTTTGCTGATTTAACAAGTCCATGATGAAATGCAATCACCCCCCATGAGTTACAGGTTGCCACTAGTTCAGTTCTCCAAGCATTGCTACCTATTACCATGAGATATATAGATATATATATATATATAGATAGATAGATATATATTTATATATTATAAATACACTTCTCTATGTTATTTATATAATATATATAAGTATACATGTGTGGGTGTTTATGAGCATATATTTAAAAATATATTGAATGCCAAGCCAAAGCTGTAATCCTGGTATAAAAAAAAAAACAAACAAGGAGGGGGGGGGGGGGGAAGGATGTNNGAGGGGGGGGGGGGGGGGGGGGGGGAAGGATGTGTGTAGGAATGAATAACCAAAACAGGGAATGTCTCACACCATCTGGCAGAAAGAAAAGGTGTGTGAAACCTTGTACACACATACATTACCTTGCTGTTGATAAACATAACTTGACAACTAAGGAGCATGTAGGAAGAAATTTAGGGTCCAGACCCAGGAAAGAATGTTCTATAGCAGCAACACTCACTCTCCGGCCATCTCTAATCTTTCCCTAGCCTTCAGTCTTTCTCTTTTTCCAACATTTGTTCTTTATATAGAGTTCATTCTTGTATAATTACTCCCCACATTTCCTCCTTAGATTTAACAACCGTTTTTTAGGGGTTTCAAACCATTATACTGAGGATGTGTTTGCAATGCAGACCACAATGTAGCAGAGAAATACTTGAGCTATCCATAAGCTTCAGTAACTTTACAAGGCTCATGTAGCCTGTATTACCGTGGCCAAACTGTGTCAGGGAACTGAGTTAACTCATTGGCAATCTCAGTCAGTCAGTCAAACAGCAAAGTTGTTTCCATCTAGATGGTTAGAGTAGCGTACACTGTTAAACCACTGAATTTTGGGGTCAGTCTCTTCTCCCAATTAACAGGTGATGGGACAAGAGGAAACAGTCTCAAGTTGCACCAGAGGAGGTTCAGATTGGATAATAGGAAAAATTTTTACACCAAAACGGTTGTTAAGCCTTGGGAGTCACCATCCCTGGAGTTATTTAAAAGTCAAGTAGACATAGTGCTTAGAGGTATGGTTTAGTGACAGCTTTTGTCAATGGTAGGTTGATGGATGGACTTGATGACCTGAAAGGTCCCTTACAACCTCGGCAATTCTACAATTCTATCAATCCTGAAATTACGTCTTTGGGATGACTACCTTATGACAATCTAATATTCCTCGTGCATATCTATCCATACAAATAAATCTTGCTATGAAAACCTCTTATAGCTAGATCTGAGCACACTTACACTCTCTGCTTTCAAAGCGAGTGAACAGCCTTTGTCTTTGCAAGAGGGAATATTTCTAATGGACGAATCCAGAAAAATTTGATAGAAATTATCTTCTTATGGTGTGCAGCTGTTCCATGTACGTTTCCAGATGAATAAAACTTGGGTAAGTGCGATTTTTGTAGACTCAGTATGATCTGTAAGGTGACAGGAGACAATGTGTGTATCTTTAATATGGAACAACAGATGAAATCCCTGTGAGCCTTCAGAAAACATCATTGAAGCTAATGCGTTATTGTTAATGATCCTATGGCTTACCATATGTCCAGGCAGTAAAGTTAGCTATTGCGCTGTTGTTTTTTTCAACTTAAATTCCTTCATAAAACAAGCTGATAGGAATATAATGGTGTTAAGACTCCAGAAATGAAGGAAGACTACAGAGGAGAAGATACCTTCTGTTTTGTTCCAGGGTATCAGTATTCATACTATATTACATTCATTAGTCTTTACAAAATTTACTTCCTGACAGTAGCTGTTTGTATACATTCTGACCTCGATTACAAATATGACCTATATGAATATGCAAGAAGGCGACATTAGAGATTGCTCATTTCCAATAACAACAAGACATGGGATTAACAAATTGATGAATACTGGATAATGTGTTCAATTAAAATTTCACAACTAGTTCAAGAAACTGAAAAAAACCCACAAAAACCTGCTGAATGCAAGAAAACGCAGAAGACAAATACCAATGAATAATGATGAAGATGCTCAGCAACCACCTAATTTCTGAGGTGCTAAATTTCATACAATTTTAGTTCTAGAAATTAATAACTTCAGAGAATGAGTCTGGAGATAAAATTTGTCTCATTCTCATTAGTATAAAGACAGAAGAGCCCCAGTAACAGTGTAATTACCCTAGAACTGTTCTGGGAGTAACTGGGTTCAATATTTAAACTTCAGAACACTAAGAGCCCACAAAGTTTGGGTTTTTTTCAGAAAATTTCTGGATTACTTATTTTGTTTTGTACTTCTGTGTTCCATGTTTTCAAAATAGTACTTTTTCTCTTTTCTTCTTATTTCATAATTCAGAGTAAGGATATGTATGTACACATAAGCATGAGCACACGCAGCCACACATACACAAAAGTTAGTTGTGAATTTTCCAGAGGAAAAGTGTAAACCTCCTAAAAGAAATCAACATTTTCTACCTTAAAAGTGACAATTTGGAATCTTTCTAAGCTTTTTGGAAAACTGCATCATCTTGAAAACTGCATGTTTTTCTGCATGTTTTAAAATGTTTCTATTAAACTGCATTTGATACAATTATTAAAAACATAATTTTTCCTTTTGCCTGAATATTCTATTTTTAAAAAAAGAATCATTCTTTCTGCACTGAGTAAATGATACCCTCTTCTGGGTTACAAAAAAAAAAAAAAGCTTAATTGACTATTTATGTAATTACACCATTTGGTAAAGTTCATAACTAATTATTGCTAATTTCCCACTTTGCCTTTCTGCCAATCCAAACCAACAAAAGGGCCCATAAAAGCATGAAATTAAAATGACTTTCACTGGGATAGAGCTGGTAAGCAGGTCATGTAAACAAGTATCCAGCTCTCCTGAGAACCTCTAGGTACTTTTCATGCTCTTTTCAGCTTTGGGTCATTATCTTAAAGCTGAGAGTGGTGCCGAAAGAGGGAGTTGCTCCTCTTCTGATCCATTTTACTGTAAACTTGAATGGCTTCATTTAGCCTTTTCATAGTTTTTTCCTGGAAGAAAACACTTGCTCTTCAGGTGTCTTTATTACAGAAGGGGGCAATTTAATAGCCAAGCAAGGAAGTCTGCTCAGATAAGACTCTCCACAGCTCCATTGAGAGCAAACAGCTGGAAGCTCAGGCTTCAGCATTGTGCTGATAAAAAGCCAAGAAGGAGCTGTCTCCCAGTCAGGCATTTGCTCAGACAAGGGGAGCATCTCACCGCAGTCTCACAGCTGTTGGTGTCTGCTTCCCAGCTGAGATCATGGCTCAAGGTGTGAGTGTTTTTCATTCTCTTCCCTACCCTACTTCTCTTTCCCTAGATCGAAATGGCATAGCTCGAAGGAGCAAGAGTCTGCACCTCGAGGAAGGCCAAACAGAATAATTACAGCCTGGGGCAACAAAAAGGTTGCTACTGTTTTTTGGTTCAAGCACATCAAATGTGGAAGCAGTTTGCATATTATCAGGTGTGCTATGTCTGAGCTTGGGATGAGAGTTCAGTTCCTAACCATCAAGACCCAGCCAGTATTTTTCACAAGATAGATAGTTTGAATACTAGGCTCATTTGTCAAATTTCATGTTTCTTTTACAACATTTTTCTTTCTATTGTTTTAAACGTCTATTTTTATACAAAGGAGGGGGGGAGAAAAAGTGAAATGGGAATGAGATATTATTCCTTTCTATAGCATCCATCCATATGAGGGTAATAAGCTCATCTTCAGTCAACCACTTGTCAATCAAGAATAAAGAGAATATAACTGCTTTTACACACTGCCTAGCAAGTGCTGCTTCCTATTACAAATACTATGATGAGAAAATTCTTGCTTTTGGAAAGTCTCAAAAGTTTAAAGGGACATTACTTTATAATTGCTTTAATTAACTGTCATTTGTTAAAAAAGCATCCCCACTTACAAATTTTATTACAGTGTTAATACAGCTTTAAAACTCTGCAAAAATTGTCTCTTTTTAGGAGGATCTCATCACACAGGCCCTTTACTGGCGTTATTAGAGCCATCTGCTTTGTCCAATAACATTAATTACAGCCTGTGAATGTTTATGTCTTCTAAGTTTATGCAAAATGCCACTATGGCTAATACAGAGTCTTCAAGAGATGCAGAAAAACATATATACATCAGGTAGTTAAAAAGCCTACATAATCAACAAAAGCACCACAAAAAAATATGCCACACCATATCTGTCAATAAACAGTTGTGCTTTCCCGTGCATTCAGATAACTAAAGTAGAAAGATCATTCCTCACCTTGTAATTAGTTATAGATCTTATTTCTTTTATCTGCTCTCCATATGATGAATTTTTTCTTCACTAAAAATGTCCCTTTCAGCCAGCGTGGCATGTTCTAGTGCCCGTGTACACTATGTTTAGTTCCCTTCACCTTTTAAATGATATATTCTGTTATGACTCAGGCATGATTTATGGCCATATCTTGTTTTTCCACTCCTTATAGGACAATTCAGATAATACAGATAAGTCAGTTTGTTTCAATTTATGCCCAACACTCTCTTCTATCACTTCTATGTTCTAATACCATTCACCAGTGGACAAAATAGAACTGACTACACCTAATCTGAATGCACATGGAACAGCTTCTTGTCATCTCAGCAGCTTTTCTCTTTTTCTCCTTCTGCTGTTTGTGCAAATGCCTTCTTACTTTAAGTTCAATACTTATATTACACATTTCTTCCATCAACCGCAGCAAGCCACCTTGCTTAGAATTCAGATATTAAAAAAAAAAAAAAAAGATAAGTGAGCACAACTAGAGGACTGAGCATTCAGGTTTAATACACTTGTATTGCTTATCTGGGACTCAGCTAGATTGCAGAATCTTCAGAATGAAAGGCAGGGTGTAGAAAACATGTATTTTTGTCACTCAGTACAGCCCTGGTATAGCCTAATTTACGATAGCTGGAGATAAATTCTGAACGTTTAAGCCTTTTCATATATGGCTGTAATGTTAGCTCACAATCTGGTTGCTACATTTTCACTCACAGTGGTCGTAATTTTAATTTATTTTTAGCTTTCCTCTTCTCAGCTTTTACAGAATGCTGATGTGTGCATTTACTTACAAATATCATCTTGAGATTGCCAAACTTCTCTTCAAAACAACTTTTTAATAAAGATTTCAAGGAATTCTTTTCTTTTTAATTCTTCATGATCATGAATCATGTTGAATATCAGACTTAAATTTCATTGGATTTGGAAATGTATTTGTAGTACTGTAGTGTTTGTAAACTCACTGTCTATGTTTTATATTTCCATACATTTTATAAACCCATACATATCACTTCTGAAACAAAATTTAAGATTTGCTGACCAAATATATCCATGACCTGCAAATCTATAATGTATCTTCTACAGTTTCTTAGCAAAAGGTGAAAAAGAAACAAGAACACGTATTTTTCACTAGACATCATTGATATGTCTACCACAACTTCATGCCATAATGATAGCACTACGGTTCTTCCTATGTTTGTACAATTTCCATTAAAAGAGAAAGTTTTGCTATAAAACCAGAAGTTTGATCTTTATGCATTTAAAAGGCAGTGGAACATCTGGTTCTACACTTCACTACATTAATCTTAAAAATAATAAGCCAAAAAAGGAGCAACAAGAAAATGTTGTCCAGTACCACAATAAAATGGCTTTTATAATTTATTTTTTGCTATCACAAAAAGAATTACATCGATGTTTTCTAAAACTTAACTTTGATATTTTCACATTTAAGTATTATGGAATATTTAAATGTGGAGATATCTTTTGATATCTTTTGATGGGTTTTTTTCTGCAAAAATGTTTTTTTTCATTAGAATACAGAACGAATGTACATTTTTAAATATCAGAATTTCCCACAAAGAAGAATTTCCAATTCTAGGAAATAGTATAATTATTTAAAGAAAATTATTTTGGCCATTTCTATCCCTGCATTTGTATGAAGCTCTTGGAGGAATAAAATCAAAGAGTAAAAAGATGATATAACTGCAGTACTGTACCACTAAGAGAATTTGTATCTGAAATGGTAAAAGATATTATTTGAAAAGTCAATTACCTACTTCTCATGCTCTATTCATCCAGTTACTTTTACAGCTTTGCCTGAGAGAATCCTTTTATTTACTTTTACAATTTGATTGTTTTGTTTACACTAAATACATTGACTATGATCCACTCTCAGTCCTTGATGGTGTTAAATATTTCATGTTTTTCCTTAAAGCAATTATTAATTTCTCATTAATCAGTGCTTTAAATATCTGTCTTAACTATAAGACTTAAGAACTTTACAGCATGAGCTGTTTGTTCCTTGAATGCCTTACAAATCTGCATCTCAATTAGCTCATGCTGGTAACATTCTCTGTTCCCTTTGACTGTTAGAGAAATTGGGAATACTCAGAAAAGGTTCAGAGAACAGTGAAAGATCAAGCCCAAATTTTTATTGCTTAGATGCTCATGTATTGGACATAGATTTGATGGATGGCCTGCTTGGAGGATAAGGAGGTGGCTGGATGGTTGCACTGAAAGAATTGTGATCAATGGCTTGATGTCCAAGTGGTGACCAGTAAAGTCAACAAGATGGAGGGAGGGAAGGGATGCCATCCAGAGGGACCTGGAGAGACTCAAGAGGTGGGCCCGTGCAAACCTGATGGAGTTCAACAAGGCCAAGTGGAAGGTTCTGTATGTGGACTGGGGCAAACCCCAATACCAATACGGTCTGGAAGATGAAGGGATTTAGCATAGCACTTCCAAGAAGGACTTGGGTGTCCTGGTGGATGACAAGATCAACATGAGTTAGCAATGTATGCCTGCAGCCCAGAAAGCAAACTGCATCCCAGGCTACACAAAAGAAGTGTGGCCAGAAGGTTGAAAAAGGTGATTCTGCCCCTCTACTCCACACTCTTGAGACCCCACCTGGAGTACTGTGTCCAGTTTAGGAGTCCTTAGCACAAGAAGGACATGGACCTGTGGGAGCAGGTCCAGAGGAGGGCCATGAAGATGATCAGAGGGGTGGAGCACCTCTGCTGTGAAGACAGGCTGAGAGAATTAGTTGCTCTCAGAGAAGGTTCCAGGGAGACCTTATAGCCTCTTCCAGTACCTGAATGGGTGGGTATAGAAAAGGTAGGGAGGGACTATTTATCAGGGAGCAGAGTGATAAGATGAGGGGTAACAGTTTTAAACTGAAAGAAGGGAGATTTAGATGAGATAGGAAGAAATTCTTTCCTGTGAGGGTGGTGAGACACTGGAACAGGTTGCCCAAAGAAGTTGTGGATGCCCTGAAGCTGTTCAATATCACTGAATATCACTGAAATTTTTGGAGTTGGAAGGGACCATAGAGATCATCTAGTCCAACTCTCCTGCCAATGCAGGACCACCCAGAGCATGTCAGAGCATGCCTCTCAG
>BJBW01014866.1:0-38730 GCA_004320125.1 Scolopax mira
CATCCCTGGAGGGGTTCAAGGCCAGGCTGGATGGGGCTTTGAGCAACCTGGTCTGGTGGGAGGTGTCCCTGCCCATGGAAGGGAGGTTGGAACTCGATGATCTTTAAGGTCCCTTCCAACCCAAACCATTCTATGATTGCAGTTTAACAGATGAATTGCCCATTGGAACACCTTCTAAGGTAATTAGAATTACCAATACCCCCCCACAGATAAAAAGTGAAAAACAGCCTTTTTTTTTTTTTTTCTTTTTAAATGTGGAATTTCACATAGAAAAGGTCTGGGGGTTTGTTTATTTTTTGGTTTTTAACTAAGCGTCAGTTACTTCCTAATGGTATTCCTTGTTAGGAAATATTTATTGTTATTCATGTGTTCCTAAAATAACAGAAAACAGAAAGCTCAAAATGTAAGTTTTAACCAAGAAACAGACATTACCATCAAAGCAACAAACAGCTGACATTAAGTGTTTGCTAAACTCGGTTGCCTCAAACCAATATTTCTGTAGGGTGTTGAGTAAACATGATTGAAGCGAAGGCAGTCATATGGCACCCGTCACTGCAGCACAGTTATCTTAGAAATGAGGATTTTATACCATCAAGAAGCAGAAGCTTAAGAGCAAACACCACTGGTACTTTTAGAATGCGTGTAGTAGTGGGATGTGTGGAAAATCATTGTTTGTAATGAATCAGGTTAGGTTTGAGGACTCAACGATGCTGCTGGCGTGATAGAGGTAGTAAGGAATTATCTGTCATTGTTTTTAGGAAAATACTGGGCATATGTGAAGAATTAAAAATGGTATTGTAGTAGCTTCCTGAAAGCATGTATGTTGGAAGGAAGTCATAGAGTCTGTCTTGTGCTTGTGTGTTTTTGGATGAAGTGAAAATGCAAAATCTGTGATTTTAACCAATAGTAAAAAACTGAACCCAAGCTAAACCAAACCTGTTCACAGCATATCTTTAGCATAAATAAAACACTACATTCCAGTCTGATTTGTGTGAAGCGCTTCTGGAACCCTTAATCAGCATTGCCAGGTGAGATTCTTTGTGGGAAGAGAGCTCTCACTGTGCTTGTGATGGCCTTAAAACCAGTCTCCAGGTGTATTCATACCTCAGGGCATGTTTCCCTGGAAACATTAGAGGAAAATTATGAGGTTTGTGCTGAATCGGGCTCCTAACACAGCCTTTCCTGAGCAGAGACAGTAATTGATAATATTGAGTGCATTAAAATAACTTTTTTCTTAATCTTCATGATAAATCTAACTAGTCACTAGTAAACTTTGATCTCTTATAGAGGAACTTCATAATTTCATCACTTGTAGTGTATTTGTCTTCAAAAATACAGTAAAACCTTTAGCTCAGAATAATACATGCTGCAGAAAGTGAAAGTGGTCAGCTCAACTAAAATGTAGATGGTAAATAGATAAAAATACACATGCAAACCAGATATATGTACATTTTTTAAAAGTTTACTTCTGTTATTTCAGATGACATTTTACTGAATGTCACTGAGAGTGAATAAACAAGCTAATGAGGTTTTAGCTAAATCTCTGCAAACAAATTGTGAATTAGAAAAAAATTGCTCATCCCTTAATCCCTGACTTCCTATTTTGGGAAGTGTCCCCTGGTTTGCAGTGATGCATTCATTCAACATGTGATCAGCAGCAAAGGCATGAAATTCTGACTAACCGTTTTTTTGGCACCTCACCTCTTTCCAGTTTGCTCTTGGAATCTCCTCCGTGCACAGACCACTAATGAGGAAATCCTTGCTTATGAATTCAATGCAGAATTAGAGGTTGTTTTTTTTCCTTTGCATAATGTCTGCTTTGAAGTCAGGCAGCCCAAGAAAGTGATTGATCTCACCCAAGTTCATAACTTTTTCAAAGTAGTGCCGATATCATTAAATTTTAATTAACCCTTTGAGCTCCTTCTATGATGTAAAGATGAGGGAACATCAAAGGCTTGTGTGTTAGAGCAGCAGTGAAATATTTTGAGCTGCCTTAGCTTTATTGAAGAAATCTAAGCTGCAAAATATTCCAGTTCTGTAGTTAGCTCAATTCTAGTTACTGCCTCTGCTCTGTGTTGCACGAGGCAAAGCAATTGTTACATCCTCACCTAGGGCTATTTATATACTGTCATACTGAGCCCATATTCCTGTAAATGTTCTTCCTCCTACTCAAAAAAAGTAGTCCATCCTACAGCAAATACATAGAATATACTACCTTTTTTTTTTCTCATTTATACTTGCTTTATTTTTTATTATCCTGGTTTGTTGTCTTAGAAAAATGCACTGTAGGATTTAGTAGGGATTAAACAAATAATCTTCCATTAAAAAAATTCTAGGTTTCATATTTTAAAATTCATCCCATTCAATTTCTCTTCTTGACAGGCCAATTTCAGTTAAAAGCAAGCTTTGTTTAGTTCTAACTACATAGTTACTTTTTTATAGTGAGTGGATGGGGACCTGCAGAAGGCTTTGAGAGGGGCTATGTTTTCAGGGCAAAGCTCAGTTTTGCCTCTATGGTGTGAAATTATTTATAGTACTGTGAAGTAGGTTTGAAAATATTCTGAACCAGCTGTACATCACGGTAAAGAAATCCACAAAGCACAGAGCAGCAATAAGTAGTTTTTGTTTCTTGGGACAAAAGGAAAGACCTGGATGGAGGAGCGCTCTGCTCTTTAATATCAGAAAAGGCTGTTTGGATTGCAGAGAGCATGGTGAGCACGAAAAGAAATACTCCCCAAATTCTTTAATTTAGGAAAAAGAGTAAGTCAGGAAATGGATACCTTCTGCTGGATATGGTAGCCTTTGATCTAATTTACTGCTGATTCTATTAAGGAAATTAGTGGTGAGAAGATGAAGAGGTCTACTCTTCTTCAATAATCCTGCCATTAATAGTGACAGAATGACTTTTTTGGTATGCAAAGAAAATATACTAGTCAAAGCAACCACTTCTAAGTAAAAAAAAAAAAGCATTACTTGTGGTGATTCATGGAGACATGGATATGTTGGAGGATATTTTATCAGTCTAGGGAACTTATGAGGAGGATCACTTTGCCACTGTAATGAGGCAGGTTGCTTGACAACATTGTATGACATTTATATCTTACCTTTAATTGAAATGTAGGTTAAATGTGAAATGCTACACTCACATTTAATAAAATATATCTCTTGGGAAAAAAGAAAAAAAAAAGTTGATATGCCAAACATAATTTTTCTTCTCTATTCCTGGCACATCCAGCACATGGTGAATTTGGAGAGCAAATTCTAAGCTGTGGAAGGGCATTTCCTGCTTTATAGCTACATCTGCCATTACAAGCAAATCAATGTGTTCCGGATGGATTACACAGGCCTTTCTGTTGCTCTCAGACAGCAAAAAATAAATTAAGGAGTAATACTGTTGCAGTATCACTCCAAGAACAGGAGGAGGCTTAGTTTAGCTTGTCCAAAATAGAACTGATTAAACCAGTATATGAGCAGCAGGGATGAAAGTTTTCAAAAGGATTGTTTAGCTGGGACAAAACTTCAGATATTCCTCTACCGCTTTCTAAGGTAAGAAGAGCATAGGTAACGAAGGGATTACTAAAATTACTTTTTCCATCTGTCATCCTTAAATCTGTTCTAGGATTATAGAAAAGAACAGCATTGAATCTGTTTTGTGATACGTGAATAAAAGTGAAGTTGTGACATCTGATAAATATGGAGTGAAAACAGACATATGGAAATGGAGGATTTGTAAGGAACTGTCTCCTTCAAGAGTCAAAATTTTCTGAGTCATTATAATGGCCTATATGTGTGTCCCCACATACATACATGTGGGTGAAGCAGCATTTGTCACATACTGCTTAGTATCACTTTAAAGTTCCACAGCAGAACCTATTTTTCAAAATGCTCTTAATTTATAGATAATTTTATTGCATAAGCACATACAATGCTTAGGAGGATCAGGCAGAAAAAGCAGAATGCTTTCCAAAAGAGACAATGAGCACAGAGGTAGTTAGAGAGTTGTTTTTTTTCTAGGATTTGATGAAAAACTTTCCTTGCTGTAGAAAGAGGTGGGTGTTGGTGAACATGTATGTATGAATGATCTGGGAAATCAGAGCATTTTTTTGAATTGGCCTAATATTAATTTCTAATTTTTTTTCCTAATCATAGCTTTCAGAGGGGAGAAAAACAAAATAGCTGAGAGAGTACTTTGTTATATACAGATAATATACCAGTCATAGTTCTATGATAAATAATGCTAAGTTCATTTAATAATATTGAATAATATTAATTTAATAACATTGAATGTGATGTGTACTAAAGAAGCACATGTCACAGATTAGAGAAACTTTGGTTTCCATTTGTTTGAATAGGCATGTATACGTACATTGGCATATGTGAATATATTTGCAGATTATTGTGACAAACAGGTGATATATTAAAAAAAACCAAAACATACTATATGAGATTTCTAAGTTACTATGAAAAAAAGATGACAACTTCTTGTTTCTTTTGAAAATATATGATTCATCCTAGTGTCAGAAATTTGAGGGAAGTATTGCATTTTTGCTGAAGATTTACTCCTAATAATAGTTTCATTCAGACATTGAAAGTCCTGTTTGACTACTTTCAGGGATCATGAATGGATTCACTGTTGCAATGAATAATTCCAGCAGTAGCTTGAAGATTCAGTTTATCTCAAAGTAGAACTGTGTTAATCAAAGACCACTGGTCAGTGATGAATTGGAAAGATGCACGATAAGTACTGGGTAAAAAAAAAATTGGTTTTGCCTAAGCCAGGCTGAAATCGCTCTACTTTTAGTGAGCGTGTTTGTGGTGTCTTCATAGGCCATCTATCTATGTTATCTATTTCCTACAAAGAAAGAGCCAGCAGATTGATTTGAGAGCAGTAAATAAAGCTACAGCATATTAGAGAGGATATTCAGTTTTTCACTACTATGGATGCTATATACCTAGTTTCTTAAGCATTTTTCTTAGAAGAGTTACTCAAATGTCAGTAGGTGACACTAAAAGACATCAAGTAATGCTTGTTTTCAATAAAAGCATTATTAGAACGGAAGACATTACTAATGAGCGACACAGAATATCAGAAATGGCTGCTTCTTATTTCCTTTCATTGCTTTTATTTCATAAAAGGAGTTAAAGATGGTGGTTTGACAAGCTGGGATGCTTGTATATTTTTTTTTGGTAAGAGTGGGGATAGGGTTTTCTGGCGGTTTCTTTGTTTTTTAAGCAGCAAGCGCTCCAGTTGCTCGGTGCTAACCTTCCCTCTGTGTATCATTGCTTATGTGGCTGGGTGAGCTAAAAAAATGGCATAAACTGTTATTCCATTCCATACATATTCACATACAGTATTTTCATTATTTATTCTCGGTTTGTAATTGCATTTTGTAGACTTTAAGAAACTTCCTGACCCTTAAGAAATTAGCGCGTGACTTTGTGAGATGTTTTTGGATTTAGAAAGCTACAGTTTTCTAGATAATGTGAAAATATTATGAGGATGTGTCTATGAGTAAATTAGAGCTATTTTAATTCATTTTTATGGGGTACTTCAACAGAAAAGACTGAATGCAGGTAGACTCTATTTAGAAAACAATTTTGTCCTTGAGAAGGTGTAGAGACTTCAAAAAGGACAGGAAGGAAGCAGAGCTCATTACAGTAATATGAATTACACTTATATCAGATTGGCTGGAAAACAAATGGCTGCGTTTGCATTTTGCTGCTGTTGTGCATTTCAATGATCACTTGCTGCATTATTATTGCATCTAAACTGCTACAAAGCAACTTGTGTGTAATCCCAAATAATCAAGAATCCTAAATCTAGCTAATGGTAGTATTAGTCACACAATTCCAAACTTCATGTGTTAAGAAGCATTACTGCATATAAGGAATATTTATGGTATTAAATATATATGGTATATAAATATAGAGGACCCGCTGTAGAGAGGCGGGGGTCGGTCTCTTCTCCCAGGTCACAGATGACAGGACAAGGGGTAATGGTTTCAAGTTGTGCCAGGGGAGGATATTAGGAAATATTTCTTTACTGAAAGGGTTGTCAGGCATTGGAATGGGCTGCCCAGGGAGGTGGTTGAGGCACCATCCCTGGAGGTGTTCAAGAGACGAGTTGACATGGTGCTCAGGGGTATGGATTAGTGTTGGGTGGTGTTTTGTGTGGTTTGGTTTGGGGTTTTTTTCCTCATTGGTTGGACTAGATGATCTTAAAAGGTCCCTTCCAACCTAGGTGATTCTGTGACTAACCATCAATGTTGTGCCGTTCAGTTTTGTTCCACATTCACTTCTGTTCTTCCTAAAGAGATTTGTATTTCATTTAAGGTAATTAAGTACATCAATAACAGCTTAAATATGAGTCTTAACTTTGCTGCATGGGACTGCAAGGACAACAAATGTCATGTCACTAAATTCAGGGAATTCAATAAATATTCATTTGGTAAAACAACAAGAAATTTTAAGTGCTATGACACAAGCAGTCTCCACCTGCTTGTACTTTGACTTTTGACCACCATCACTCTCTAAGTGGTTTCCCCAGACTCCAGTGGAGAATTAGATACCACATTGAAGTTTCTTTCCTCTTAGTTTTTCAGAAATGTAAACAAAATATCAAAATTGAAGCAGTTCTTTGTCCATCCACAGCTGCAGCTGCACAAGGTTCTTTCCCTTAGATTCATTAATAAGTTACAAACAGACCAACAAAAGACAACAGTCTTTTTCAGCCTTGCATATTCTTTACTCCCAGGAGGTCCTGCCTCAGGGCAACCTGGCATGTAGTCCTTATAACAGCCATATTCCCTGTTACCTGGTTTGTAATGTGCTTCACATGAACAGGCTAATTTGGCTACAGCCCTGTCTGTAAGGCTGCATTGTCTACAGAAATCTTCCCTGCATTTTTGTCTAAGTAATGTTCTTTTTTGTATTGTATCTGTTATTTATTGTCCCTGATTCAGCGAGAGATAGTCACATTTTGATGGCAGGTTTAATGATCCTTTGATGTAGCAGAGCAGTATTTAAAGCGTTTGCAAAGCAGTAGTTTAAATCTCAGTCTGAAACATCATATTAATAGTGTCTACAATTCATGTTTAACTGAAAGACATAACAGAAACCTGAGATAATTTTAAAGACAATTATTTTAAATGAATTACTGATTCTGTGTAACTGTCAGGCATTTCCTGAAAATGTCAGAAAACTGTGATTATTTAAAATCTCTAATATAAGTTCAAAGAAAGAAAAAAGGAATCTGAACTTACAGCATGACATTTTTTTTTTTCTGGAATAGAGAAATAGCAAAATCAAAATATGTGAAAATGAAGAATGATAAGATTTCAGTATAAATATTTCACAACTTACATAAACAGTTGCTCAATGCACAATCTGCTTATGTTTTTTGTCTTGTAATATATTTTCATAAGGTTGTTTCTAACCAATAGGAGAAAGATGACAATAGGAAAAATTACAGAGGGCTAATTAATCTTCTATTAGAAGTCTATTGCTATCCTCAGAGTATTATGAATTTACTCCTTAGTTAAAGGGGTAATACTAAACATCTGTTATTCACTGTTAGAATAGCACTTAGTAGGCAACTTCATCAACCTTGTGGGGGCAAAAATACTACAGCTTCTTGTTACACGTGCAATATAGTGTGGATTAAATCAGCATAAAAAGCACTAGGAATATCACTGTACTTTCACCATAAATACGCTGTCATAAAACACCGCTAACACCTAAGCACACAGCTAAATATTCTCCCTGGACTAGTTTTCTTTTAAAAATATTGTGTTAAAGCAATTTTTGTCTTATCTGCAGTTGCTCACAAATGTGAGTAAATATGATGATTTGTAATTAGAAACATTCCATGGATATTCTGTCCATTACCCATGTGGCACTCAGGAGGCTCATCTGCAGGTACTTGTGCCCTTCTCCCACACGGTGCCTCCAGTGTCCGTCTGGGGCAGGCGGGGACTAATAGTACAAGATCAGTACAAGGCTAATAGAATTGATAGCGGTCATAAAAATTTACAGCAGAGCTAGTGAAAGCAAACTCTTATTGCCTGCTTACTGAACACTGCATTACCAAAGAATAGTATTTGAGTTTTTTTTTTCTTCCCATGGACAAAATGAATCTTCAGCATTAGTTTTTGCTGTACACATAGTTACAGAATCATGGTATGACTACTTTGTTTATTCAAACATCCATTTCTAATCTGTTCAAAGCTTTTTGTCTTAATAAAAGCACGCAAAAGGAGGGATATAAAGCTTGAGATGCCTATTTCAACGGAGCACACAAATTTAATTTATAAGGCACCTAGCACCCGCTGGTGGGAGTAGCTCCTATAGGAGGGGGAGAACAAATCAGCTTTACCTTTACTGTCCTGAGTGGCTACTTAGGAAGGGAAAGAAACTAATTCCAGGTGAATTTTCACAGTATTTTAACTTCCTTCTGAAGCATTATTGAGGGGCATCAGGTTGTGATGGAAGTGACACTGTTGTTTCATATAATTAGTAAGTTTTTAACAAAAATAATTTTTTTTTCTCTAGAGCTCAATGAAGGCTTAAAGAGTTTACCACTTAGCATTCGTCAAGGGGAAAAAAGATAGCTGAAGTACAAGCAAGCTGCCTTCTAACAAGGCAACTTCTCTTATGGTATTGCTAGCTTCAAATGATGTGCCCACTGAGAGCAGCGTAGTTTGATGTAGCCACTTGCATAAAAGCTGATTCGGGACATAGACTTTAAGTCTTCAAAAACTGATCATAAAATAAAAAATAAAGAACAATTCAGAACGTTTACTACAAAAAAATTTTTTGGATGTGGTCCTATTTTATTTATATTATTTCTCTCATAAAAAGCATCTACAATTTTTTTTTTTATTTGAAGAACACTTAGTTGACTACGTGATGTCTGCAGCTCAGATTCCAATAACTAGACTTCTTCTTTAGACTGTCAAAAGCTCAGCCTCTGACCTTTTACTTTTTCAGCTCATTAGAGACATGTATTTATTTATTGTAGATTGCCTACATTAGCTTTAGTTTTTGCATCTTGCCAAGCTGTGCTATATAGAACTCCATGGAAGTCAAAGGAAAGCTGTGGTAGTGTATATCAGTACTCTTATTCTTGGCTATTCCAATTTAAGGGGGCATTTCTGAATTCCCATGTGACAGCAGGCAGGATGGTTTGATTGTACTGGTACAGATATATGCACACATGTATTTATTTATTCACTACTGCAATTGTTATAGTTAGATGGCAAATTCCTTAAAATCTTTTCAAAAATTAACTGTTCTAATTACATTTACGTAATATTTGGGATGGGTTATTCAACAAATGAAGGTAACTGCTTAAAAGAGACGTCCACCGTAAGTAAGCCCAACCTCAAACAACACTATTGCCCCATAGCTCAGCTGCATTTATCTATTTAGTTTCAGGGACAAACACAGCTTACTTGGCTGAAAAACAGTATCCTCGTCTATGCAGAAAAAGCATAGCATATGCAAAGCATTCTTCCGTTTTTCATAATTATAGTTGCTGCTTATCCAAAGGGCAAACTGTCCACAAAAGATTCAGATCAAATACTCTCTCTTCCAATTGACATTTACCTTTATATTTTAGTAACTATGATATTTCCGTATGATACATTTTTATATGACGTGTACACAAGAAAATATTATTCCTGCACCACAATAAAATTATTTTTTTTGAGCCACCACCGTTTTGCTGGCTTAGAAGCACTTGAACAGAGAGGAGACTGAACTGAACAGGTGAATTCTGAGAATCTAAAGATTTGCACCACTTGCATCTAATTTTTATCCATTTTTTACCCACAAAATATAACTGTTGGCATGCATGTCTGTCTGTCTTTGTATAGGCAGACAGAGGCAGCAAATAGGAAACCTAAAAAACTTTAAAAATTACTTGTTCATAAAAAATGTTAATAGCCAGACTATTTAAAGACAGAAATAAACTAAGAACTAAACATAAAGTTCTAACAAGTATCTGTCAGACTTGAAATGAAGTCCACTTCCTCCAGCTGTGTTAGCCTAGAACATATAAAAGTGAGTCTTAAGAAAAGCTACAGTATTATTTATGGGTTTTGTGTATCTTAAGTCATCAGCTGCCACGTAAAAAACATTGGATGTATCTTGCTTTCAGATTCAGCTCTTTGCTGTGTGTATGCTATATTTATATGGTTTCTGATGTTTTTCTGACAGGAACTGATAGGAGAACCAACGTGGATGTCAGTGTCTGTATGTTGTTGTATACTTATTTGTGTGAGAGTATAGAAGCAAACTTAATAATTTAGATACATTCAGGATGAGTTCCTAAAGTCAACAAGCATCTTGTTCCTCTCTGATATGAGATCCATATGTTCTTGTACCTCCTTTATTCTTGACTAGGCTAGGAGAATCTTTCTTTTACCATTAATAGACTTACACAGAAGGGAACATTACAGCTTTTCTAACAGGTAAGATCAGGCCCTAAAAATGGAGATATCAAAAATTTTCGCAATTTATGGTAAATCTATATTTAAGTAAGTATAAGTCCTGTTGAAAACTTTGGAGGGGAAGTTGTTTACCGACACAGGCAGGAGGCAGCCTAGAGATTTGCTCAGAAATGTATAGAAGACAAGATACTGTAATTGGTATTGGCTTGGAAGCTGGTGATTGCATGAAGGGAGGATAACTTGAGAATTAGAACAGGTAGGGAAATGGAAAGGATAAAATAATGAGAGATTATAAAATAGAGCATAGGCATCCCCCTTTTGTGAGTAGTGTCCCTTAAACTTCACTAAGAACTTTGTCTTTTTAAAAATATTTCAGGAGAACATAGTGAAAAAGTTACCTTCTTTTTCATTCAAGGTTATATTTGATATTAATTTCAACATTTGTTCTCAGAAGAGTACTAGATATTGTTAGGTTGCTCCCAGTATTGTCTCACTAAGTCTTTGTGTCAGTTGTTCCTCCTAAGATAGAAACTTTGTACCAGTGAATAATCTTTTTTACTACGGTTTTTGAACAGCAGACAGGAGTTTACTGGGGGGATTAAAGAAGTCCTGTCCCATTCTGCCTATTAGGATTGCAGAATGTGGCACATGCTTACAGTCACACAAAGTCATTTCTCAGCACCTGAATCACTGTCACAGCAAGGTTCTGGTTTATCACTAGAATTCCTAGATGCTCTCGTAGTACAAATAATAACTATAAAAAATTGTATATTTTTTTTTTATTAAATGTCATCCTAAATAGACACTTCAATTAAGTAAGGAATAAGGAAGGACATCTTTCATCTTCTTCCTTATACTGCTGGTAAAATGCAAACCACAGTTTAAAGAGTAGAACTGAATATGTCAATCTTTCATATCAACCCCTTGCTCAAGTGATTCTAGAAATGTCTGTTTGAATTAAGGAAATAGGTTTTACCTGTCACCCACCCCTAGACCTTCTTGCTGTTCCTATAGATTTTTTCTTTTTCTTTTCCTCCATACACTCGATTGAAAAACCAACTGTGTTTCTGCCTTTTTATATTCCAGGATTCTTTGACTCTTTACAAATGCCAGCAGTCACACAGCTGTGAAAGAATCTTTTGATATTCACATTTTATTGTAATATAGAATTCAAATTTATTTTCATTCTATCTTTCATGCTTCTCAAGCTTTAAATCCTGTAGAGAAAAAATATAGATGTGAACACAGAAGAAAAAAGAAATCACTAGTTTGAACTCGAGACTGTAGCCAACTCAAGCAGTGAGAATTACTTCATTTGGACTGAGGTGTGTGTGCATCTGTGATGAGAGAGATGGATGAAAGGAGATGAAAGTGGAGAGAGAAGATCTATATATGCACATGTTGGAATGTGTATATATTTATGTATATAGATATTCTTAAGTGTACATACATTCATAGTCTACATAAAACAGTGTATATCATGTGGATAACGCATTGTATAAGATATTAGGCCAAAGTAATAATTTCACTTCAGTTTTCTATATCTAAAAGAAGTTTGTATTTTGTAAAAATTTGTAGCTGCAATGGATTATATTTGTGTTACGTACGTTCAGATTCCTAATATTTTATTATTTTTCTGACCACTAAGTTGATTTTTTCTGGGGTTTTGAAGAAATCTGTCTTGGGCTCACAACTCCTAACTGATGACCGTTCTGGGGGAAAGGAGCTTTTTTTAATAGCTCTTCTGTCTGTGCAGACATAAAGGCTACTTTCTAGTTACGAGAGTGCATTGTAAGTAATAGAGTTTATACTGATTTACAGCGAGTTACTGTGAGGTAACAGGAAAAGTTTTCTACCTCTACTAGTTTAAGAGCAGTATAAGCTGAATTCATCAATATAGAATCAAACCTACAACATTACATAAAAAGGCTGCTGGCTGCACTATCCATCAGACAAGCTTGCCATGCTGTTCAGACCTTTATACTCACTGAAACTTGTAATTTAAAAAGGACAAAAAACATTCTGGTTTCATATCACTACATTTCAGGATTTTACCAGTGTAGAAGGTTTCCCAAACGACTATTTCAGGTGACAGATGATTTTGCTGTGCCCCTTCTAAACAGCATCAGTATCCACTGTTCTGTGGAGAATTTTCTAAAGAAGGCACCCTGCAACCATAGGCTATGCAAAAATTATGACTGAAGTACAAATACTGCATTTTTAAATACTGCTTTGTGAAGTCTTTTTTGTTTAAAAACAGCTTCAGATTGTCCAGCTGCATTGTCAACTTGAAGTCAACCATGTGACTATCTATTACTTTTCTTTATTGAGGACTCAGTTTTGTATCACTTCTTTTATGCCACATACACTTGAGAGGGTAGATGTAACCTCGGACAGTTTATGAGAACAAAACAAAAATGGCAAGAACATCTTCATATTGAAAATATTTAATGAGCAATATAAAATGTTTCTGCAGTTATTTCTAGGGATGCGTATGCAGCGTGTAAGCAGACAGAGGCCTGAGAATGTTACAATCCAGACCAGAGTTAGTTTCTGCTGCCAGGATAGTCTTGTTGATGGTACTGTCTGCCTGTTGTCCTGCTCTTACCTGCCTAGAGGGGTAGGTGTAACACCCACACAGAGCATGGCACACAAAGTGATAGTGAGAGTTTTTTAGAGCAAGGACTAGGTATTACTCCATCTTTGACTGCAAAATATACATTAAAAAATGGATCTCAGCTCTGAAAGCATTTTCCAGGCAAGTGACTCAATGTGCAGTGTAACGTTACAATTCTTTAAAAGCACTGTAAGGAGGGATATTAAATTAATGGCTCAAGAAAATAGAGTGTATTTGTCTGGAGTAGGAAAAAACCTAATTTCCTAAGGGAATTCCTTCAGTGATTCCAGCATCAATAACATGGTTTGTCAGTTACTGCAAATACAAATAATTAAATTGTATATAGAATATGCGGAGTTTATCTGATCTTTTCAATCTTTATGGGCACCAAAAGAAGTCATGTTTTCTGTGATACTATTACTGGAGGAGGGAAGGGAAAAAAATGGAAGCAGATAATACCTGATGCTAAAAATCTTATTTTGTATTGCTATGTGTTTTCTGAAAATCCTTAGCAGGTCACATAAAAAAGGAGTATTGCATTACTTTATGGGATGTTCTGTAACTATCTAATATACATTGAGATTGGATATGAGGAATGAAGCTTTTTCTAATGAGAGTGGTGAGACACTGGAACAGGTTGTGCAGAGAAGGTATGGATGCCCTATCATTAGATATGAATGGAGCTTTGAGCAACCTGGTCTAGTGAAAGATGACCCTGTCCATGGCAGAGGGGTTCGACCAGATTCCACAATGAATCACAAGGGGCAATTGCTATTTAGTGTTTCACACTTCTAGAACCTGAATTTCGTGAACAATACTGGTTTCTGAGAGGAGATTAATTTAAATCTTAGTGCCATAATTAGGAATCTTCCTAGCTATGTCAGTGGACTTTGGACCAGGCCATTTATCTACAGCTGGGAAATGCATATCCTGAGTGGATTTCAAGAGAGCAGGAACCCCTCAATAGGAAACATGGAGATTATGAGAATTAAAAGGTAAAAAATGTGTGAAATCCTATTTGTCAAATTTGCTGATTATATATGTTATATGCATTTGTTATTTAATGACTTGCTGAAGGTGACCTGAATGCTAAGTCATCATGATGCAAGGTGGCCCAGCAGGTAACGTAGGTGTCCTTTAAAACCTTAAAAACTCCATAAATTCAAGAATAGCAATACAAGAAGAATTTGCTACCCTTTAGTCACTAACACTTCCTAGGTGGGAGCATATGGTTAAGCACAACATGACTGAGAAATACCTTGCTTGTGTAAAATATTTGTCTGATCTATCATTTCCAGAGTCTGCTATCTTATCTGTTGACCCCTCAGTCATACTGCTAATAGGATTTCTATAAACCAGCACAGCAGTGGACTTCATAGCTCAACAGATTAGTCATAGGCTTTCATCTCTGGAACCTAGTTCAAATTCAGTACTGACCAAAAGTACCATAATCCATCTTCCGGCATTCTCACTGAAACAGGGAGCATAGACTATATTGTCTTCAATAACTCAACAGGAAGCTGGCTTCCATACAGTGTCATTGCCTAACTCACATGGACAGCTTTTTTTTAATTAAAAGATATCGGACAGGCTTTGCAATGCATTTGTTTTTCTAATGCCTCTACAGATACCAATCATAATCTATAAGAAGTTAACAGATTTGCAAAAAAAAATTACAGTCTCAAAACTTACTCATTTTGAAATCTAAAGAAATCAAAATATTAGACATATAAGTCAGAATAAACATTTTTAAATGAATGGGTTTGCTTGATTTCAATTTTGTATTTCTTTTTTTCTACTTTAAGCTTTTATTTCTACTTGAAAATGAATATAATTAAATTTTAATAGATGTTCACATGCTGAAATTGTCAAATCAGTCCATTTTAACAGTTTACAAGGCTCTCTCCAAAGCCTTCAAGAAACTAGTTTTCTAAAGCTTCAGTCTAAAATGTATTTATATACGTGTCTCATGTGATGCACAAATTGTTTCACTTATTTCAAAGACTCTTTCCGTACGTGCAGGCATTTCAAAGACTCTTTCCGTACGTGCAGAATTGCAGCCTACATAATTTTTTTAATGTCTCCATACAATGGCCTGCTCATCCGAGAAGAGGAATGAAAGGACACTGATTAAAATTGATAATTGGCAGGAGACAAAGATGAGATTAAGGTACATTGTGGTGGCAGGATATGGATATAGTATGGTTAGCAAGAGAAAGCCAATCATCACTCTATTCTTCTCTATTAATTTCCACTGTCCCTATAACATACCTAACTTTCCTTCAGGTTTTACTTCCCCAAGTACCAAACACATATTTATTTTTTTTAAGACCTTCTTAGCAAACCTCAGGATAGCACCTCAGAATTAACACTAAAAATAAATATTTATCTGCTTGTCCATTCTCAGCAGATGAACTGTTCAGTTAATTATTTATATTCTGGCTTTATTTTATTTGTTGATTGGTTTTAGGGGAAAAAAAAGTCTTTCAGTCATGTCCTAATGTTGAGCTGCAGGCATCATATTTGTTTTGTTCATGTTGGATGATTTGCTGCAGCTCTGATTAGTCTGAGAATACCTTTAAGCAGATACAAGGACCACAAAATTACAATGTTCTTTGGAAACCCACAGGACAACCACACACAGCTCTTAAAATGTGAGGTGTTGCTCCATCTTTTCTCACGTAAGGACCATATTTGAAAAATAACTGATCCTTTATACATGATGTCATAGCAATACACTAGATGCTGTTCTTCATGTGAAGTGTGGATAAACCCTTTAGGTTTGTCTCAGCCAATACCTGCAGCATGGTGCTGGGCTGGTGAGCATTAGCCATAGACTGAGCTGTGATGGTCCTCTGTGCTCCCTGACCCTTAATCCAAGACAGAGATGTATCACCACTGCTAGATACAAAAACGTTAGGAAACTAGCTCTTCTTCGTAGTTTTTTTTGGGCTGTATCCAGGTGAGAAGTCACATCAAGTGCCAGCTAGGCAATCGGTCTGCACAGGAGCTCAGAATTGCCACTGCAGCTTTCTGTGGGGATGGAGCATGGAAGGGGGGCTGGCAGATGAGAACAGGGCAGTTGTTGGATATTTAGAAAATAAGGTTTAAGAATCTAGGTGTTGTGACTCCCACTGCAAAGAGTAATTTGTGAACAACTAATATAGCTGTTACCAGTATTAGATAATAAATCGCAAGGAACTAGAATAATTATATGGTGTTATAAATTTAAGCTATTTTATAATTAGCTAAGCTAAATTTCTCTGTTGCATAAAGAATAACTTTGTAAAAAGCTACTGTATATTGTTGTTAATGATATTCCATCTAGCATATTATTAAGCTAGTTTGGGATATTTCGGGAGCTGTATGGAAGAGGTATTTTTCTCTTATATATTTTGTATAATCAGAAGATAACATTGAATACAACCATATTGTTAAGGGTTTTTTTGGTTTTTATTTTCTCGGCTGAGCTTAACTTGTTCATTTATAAAGGTATAAGCATACTTTGCTCTGATCTGTAATGAACCAAAGAGCAGCCTTAGTAGGGAAAGCTAATACAAATAGCCAAAATCCATGCCTTAAAGGCAATACATAATCCACAATAGCCATCAGAAGCAGGACTCACTTCCTAGTATGCTTAAAAAGTATCACTGTAACTGTAGCCTTTCCTATTTCAACTTTCTTTTAATCAGTCTTTTTTCCAACTTCTTATCTGTAGATGTTTTTGCTGATCTGACAATATTTATTAAATACTGTTAATAAGTAGATGAATTGTATTTTATCCAATAAGTCATACTTTTAGTACTTTACAATGAATTCATTTTCAATTAAAATAACAGTGTAGCTGTTTCTGAAGACAGTGCCTTGATTATTTGACATAACTGAGATCTACTCTACTATTTAATTCTTTTTGTTCTTATAGTATTAAGTAGCTCAAAAAAGGATGCAGACTCTTACTATCTCCCCTTATAAATTGTGCATACCTCATTGAAATTCTTACTCATATGTGTATTAATAGATATGAATGTGTCTACATATAAATTCACATACACTTGTATTCATTCCCTCCAAAAGACTGACTTTCTGCTTCTCTTTCTGACTATTATGCTCATTAATTTTTGGAGATCTAGTTCTTCTGAGGCAGACATGCCCTTTTTTACTTGAATGTGAAATCATTATGTCAAGGAAAAGGTTTCTATTGATGATGTAGATGTGCCTTGCTGGAGTGTACCACTGTCATTTTTTGCTGTAATTTGTTCTTTATTATTACTTTGTGTGACTTAACTCTATTTATCAATTACACGTTTAATGAAATAGTTTCATAGATTAGGTTTTTGCTTCTCATGGGTGGTGAACAGATGAAGCTGATGAGGTTTGGGGGGGAAGTGAAGAGTTCTGAAGTACATTCAATGATAATTTCACATCTACTTTTTTTATATGTGTTATGGTAAAAACATTTCCTATCTGACGATCTTGTTAGTAAAAAAACACTTAACAGGCCTTTTCTGTTAACATTAGTAAGTCTGAACTCATTAAAGCTTTATGGAATATAAAAAAAATTGCCTAGGAATACAGATCTGCTTTCTCTTGGGGAAAGTGTATGTGCTTTATTGAGAAAGGACCAAACGTACCTTTTGAAAGCATCTTGACTTCATATTTACTGTTATTTGTGACTGTAAAATTACTGTTGCTATGGAAGAGTCCATCACTAACTGGAAGAGCTATACAGAAGCTCATTGTCTGGCAAAAGGCTACGTACCATGCTAAGAAAGCTCTCCCACAATAGTGCATCTCAGAAGGTCAAGTCACAAGTAAGATTGAGGTCTTCTAACCATTTCCAGTACACCCAACAAGGGCATAGAGAATATTAGAGAAATGTGACTATATTATTTCATAGCTGGATTGACTTTAAAAAGTTCAGGAAACAGAAATGCATTTCTTACTGTTGATAAATTCTAAAATCTCCTGTCAGGGTTTTGACACCATTGTCGTATGGTCCAGAATAAATAGAAAGCTCCTTACCCCAATTACTGTAACTTGTTGCAAGGATAAATAGTTCGGCTGCTCTGAACAGCGCGTATCCTTTGCAGAAAAATGAGTTAATCTAATCCAGCTTTTTAACGTAACACCAACATATGGTTAGGATGGGTCAGGTATGAGCATCTAGTGACAGATAGGAATAATGTGGTTTTTGTGGAGAAGAAGGAATTTTTCTAGAGGCAAGCGCCCGTAACTGTAAGGGTGGACTTTCCTACTGTCATGAAATATGAGGTAAATGGAGCTGTTTCTCAGTTTCTTCATGATTTTTATTATAAAATTGTTTCCTGGTGTTTTATGCCACACACTATTTCCTTGTGCTCTCCTGAAGAGGAGAGCGGGAATATAAATACCATATACACCTTCATGACTATCATGGTAGTAACTGATGCATTTTTTTAATAGAGGATAAAATAAAACATTACATAGTTTTACCTCATTATATATTCAGTATCTATCTTCTTATACAATAGTTTCTCTTTAGAAAAGCCATTTTCTGGTCTTCAAATATTAGTATTAGTCTAGTGATCTGGCTCTGCAAGCTGTTTAATAGGCCCATTCTACATCTGTTGATATAGATGAAAATCTGCATGGAAGTAGGAACTGTACACATATGGACACCTTTGCAGAACAGAGGTTGCAAGCTTGCAAAGGTTATTCTTGCCAAATGATGTTGCATTTATTGTCAGAGTGTCTTTGTTGAATTTCTCCTTTGTTGAATGCAACTCCTCCTCCACCATCCCTTTGATTTTCAAATGATTCTCTTCAACTGTATTCACACCCCTTCTGTATTTGCTTTCCAACAGTATTCCAGCAAATTACTTTCCTGGCAGGAACATTTAGTGAAGCAGCCAATTTTAAGTAAGCATTGCAATATTCATAAAAAGCAAAATTCTCATTCATAACTACAAGTATTCACATACACAGTTTTAAAATAATCCTGATCTTAAAAAGTGAGTCACTGAGCACAAACATTTCTTATAACTTATGGCTTTGGTCAAAACAACTAAACTTTGAATGTAAAATTACTTTTATGAACGACCTGTGTATATGCTATAGATCACAGAATCATAGAATACTGGGTTGTAAGGGACCTCAGGGATCATCTAGTCCAACCTTTCCTGGCAAAAGCATATTCTAGACAAGATGACCCAGCACCCTGTCCAGATGAATCTTAAAAGTGTCCAAAGGTGGGCAATCAGCCACTTTCCTGGGGAGATTATTCTAATGGCTGATAATTCTCATTGTGAAGAATTTTCCTCTTGTATCTAATTAGAATCTCCCCAGGAGTAATTTGTACCTGTTAACCCTTGTCTTTTCCATGTGACCCCTTGTAAAAAGGGAGTCTCCATCTTCTTTGTAGACACACGTTAAATACTGGAACATGGTGATAAGGTCCCCCTTCCCTCGTCTGCCTTTTCTCAAGGGCAAGCAAACCCAATTCTCTCAGCCTTTCCTCATATTGTGGGCTTCCCGGTCCTTGGATCATTTTGATGGCCCTTCTCTGGATCCTCTTCAGCCTGTTCACATCTTTGTTGTTTAGGGGAGACCAAAACTGAATGCTATCAAGACTTGCTGGCAGAAATGAAGTTAATAAAAAATGTATCTGTTTTAAGATAATTTCTGATGAGAAAAACTTTACTGAATTAATTTTATCTTCTTGAACCTAATGTGCCAGAAAACAGTAGAATTGGACAGAATAGTCTTTCAGTGGATAAAAGAAAATAATAATATTCAATGATTGGTGATTTTTGGATACTGTAATACAGTTATTGCTTATCTGATTCACTGTGGTTTCATTGTATCCAAATGTGAAGATTTGGATATAAAATATCACATATTTCTTTAAATATTAAAATTTCCTTCCCAAAATCACTGACATGAGTCAAAATTAACCAGTGCAGTTACTGCTTTTGTTAATGCTGTGCCTTTATTATCTGAAAATGCACTAAAAACAAAATACTGTTCTTTGAACCCAAAGGTTACTTAGAAGCAATTGACAGCAATGAGTATGTGCATGCAGCTTTGTTTTTTTAATCTGTGGAGGTCAAAATTCTTTTGTACTATTAATTTTAGAATTGTTATTTTTTGGTAAGGAAAATATATCTGGATGTGTTAATCTAGTTTTTATTTTGAACTTTTTCTGGTTCCTGTCTAAGTTTTCTCTTTATCTCCTGCATTCCAGCTTCCAGGTATCTGTCTCCTGATGGTAGAGATGTGTAGAGGATTAGTGTCTTGATTGGCAGGTTGGCTAACATTGCAGTTCTGTTCATATGGAACGTTCTTTCAAGTTCTAAAGAACTACTACAGGCAGGCCAGAAAAAATCCTGTTTCCCTTGTTGTAAAACAACGCATGCAACCCTAAATCAAAATGTAATCTGAACTGGGATATCTTCATATATTTCACATGCCAATACAGATAGAATTATGGGTGAAATAATAATTTTTGTTTTCTTGCTCAATACCTTAGAAGAAGGGCAAGCTGTGTAACTCACAGAGGGAATAGCAGAAAAGTCAGGATCATTGATTGTATTTTATACTGCTAAATTAATAGATCAGAGTCCTCCTTCGATAAATAGAAACAGGAACATTGTTTTTTACAATGCAATCTCTTCTAGAACACTGTCCATGTGTGGCTACAGATCTAAGAAATACACAGGGAGAAGCCATTTATAGCTATGCTTACATTCCCCTGCATAATACCATTTAAACAGGATCTAATCATATAGAAGATATGTTGTGTAAAATAAAAGTTCAATATTATAATCAGCCATCATAAGCAAAAGTTCTGGGATGATATGCTTTTCAAAAGCTGCCTTTGCTCCTGATAGGGAAAACTTGCTAAAATTCAGATGACTGTCAGTCCTAACGCATTCCTGATCTTTTCCATGTACGGGATGCCAGCCAGGCATTGACCTCTCTCATATAAAGTAGCAAATAATGAAGCAGTGTTACTTGAATAATTTCCCCAACAATGCAGACAAGAAGAGACATATGTAATATATGGAAGTAGTTCCAAGAAATATCTTGAAGGCAAAACTCCGTTTCGTTACAAACTGGTGGGAACAAGATGTACAATAGCCTGTCTCTGGTATGACTGAAAAGGAGCTTCATGGCTCTGTATCTCACTTGCAGATGAATTACACATGCCTTGTTTTTGTGCAAAATGAAACCATTTAACTTACTGATAAAACCCAAGGGTTGTAACTAAGGTCTGCAGACTGATAGTGAGAGCTGAAATACTCACAGTACTGTGGGATGATGAGAGCACTCCAGAATCAATGGCTTGTGTTCTGTTATCTGGATCAGAAACAAAAAGCACTGCTTGGTACAAAAAGCCTATACTTTCAGTCCACGAGTCTAAATTTAACCTTTTTATAATGCTATTGCATTTCCTACTGTACAACTGCAACACAGCTGTCCCTAACTTCCATCATGTTCCATTATATCTTTTTTTTTTTTTTTTTTTAGGCCTTAAAATTAGAAAATGGCATCTCTCTGGAGTGAGCATTCTGTTAAAGTGAATAAAATTTTCCTCTGTAAAAGTATTCTGTAAGCCCAGTATTAAAATACAGAATGGAACCAAATTTAGGAAATTTCTCATCTATGAGCATCTGAGTTACTTGGGTCATTATTTTGTTGTCTCTTTAGCTTTTCTTTAACCTTATTAGTTTCTATGTGTTTCACTATAATCTTGTCAGTTTCCATAGTATCTGTTAATTGTACTTCTTTCTAGCTGTACAGTCTATGGCTCTTTTGCTGGTACCTTCCTTCTCAGACAGAGTTATCAAGTTGAATGGAATGGGAAAGTCAACAGAGCTTCTCCTCTGACTTTTAAGCAGTCCATTGCTGTTGACTTTTAAGTTTTCTTGTGGGAAGAAACAGTTTTGTTGCTTGGATGGTGCTATTTTGAGGTCTTTCACTTGGAACTCACTGCTGGCTAGAGATCAAGGAAGGCTGCATATTATTTATACACTTTATATTGTCAGAAGCCTGCTTAAATTTGTAAGACTGATAACTGAAATAAACTGAGATTTGAAGTGGAAAGTGGTTCCTTTAACAGAGAATCCCTTAGGAGTTGCTTTTAGGAAAATTCCATTAACCTTATCTTTGCAATGTCTTTTCCAAATTGCTTTTTTTTGCACGTGGCAAATGCAGTCAAGCTCTTTGTGAATGTGAGGTTCTAACACAGATTCAGTCATGAAAGCCCTATGCTTGCACCTCGTATCATTGACTCCTGATTGTTGTTCCTATCTACTTCTCATTCAGAATTCACGTTAAAGGTCTCCGTTAGAACAAGGGTTGTAATTCAAGAAACACAGGCATCTCTCTGCAATAAGATTTTTCTATTCTCAAGTGTGTTTGGATGAGAGCTGTTATCCTACCGAGTGGCTATGTGATTCCTTGAATGTGCTACACCAAAAAAATTTCCGTTTTACTGTTTGGATAGCAAAATGACCAGATAAGAACATTACACTAAAAAGCAGCTCAATTGCAACTTCAGATACAACGACCACATGCACACATGCATATGCAATGCCCCTCTGCCAGATTCCATCTTATTATGTTGATAATATTTGATTAAATGACACTTATGTACTCCAGGTGCTTTCTGCACTCTGCAAATTTTAAAATGACTGCACCTTTATTTAGGTCCCTTATGGGATGATCCATTGTTCTTCTCAATAACTTAATCAGATCTATCTCTCAGGAATAGAGCAGGAAGCTTTGCTAGTGGGAAAGTGAAAACTAGTGAAATATTGCAATAATAAAAAGTACTCCCTTGATAATTTTGCTAATTAAATTGTTATGCAAAAATTGTCAAGTGATTTAAATCCTAAGGGAAGACTTGCTGCATTTTTTTGAGATATTCCTACAAGTAGAGCCTTTAGAGTACTCATAGAACATTGTTTCATGAGGTGCAAATTAAGATTTGTTGTTTTGAAGTTGCATCAAATAATTGATCAGAAACTATAACTGGGATTATAGAGCAAGATCAGAAATTAAATTTAGCAAATAATTGCAAAAATAATTGAAGTTAAAAATCCTGAAAACTGGGAAACATTTCCTTTTAATGCCCACAGGGATGGGACTTGTAGCTTTGATAAGGATTAACACTAGGAGATGGGGTGAATGTTGAGAACAGAGAGAGTTTTAGATTGGATTAAAATTAGGACATAACCTATTTTAACAATGAAAACAAAACTTTCAAATCCTGTGCAAAAGTAAATTTTAAGATAAAGGCAAACTGTTATTTCCATATCAAAGACTGCAGTTTCTTAACAATACTTTGCTCATTTACGAATGGCCAGCTAGTAAAACCTCGAGTGTCATATTTCTAGCAAATCTTTTAGGTTCATACTTAAGCACCTTGTGTCTGCTTGCTGATTGATCTTACTGGGTCTATTATTCATCCATCCACTAAGTAAGTGGACTAAATTTCTAGTTATGTGGAAGCAAAGGAAGAGATTTTTACTAGTAATTTTTATTCATTTCAAGCCAAGCTTGTCTCAGCGTTTGGTCACTTTTGAAGAATGTTGCAAACCTCACCAAAAAAAATTCAGGGTTTGGGTTTTTTTTTCCTTGAAAATGAGTCCTTGGATTCTGTTACCAGTGATGTAGTCCTGCTTCTGTTGAAAACAAAACTATCACCATTTATATGAATGAATACTAATTTAGACTCACTGCTATAGATCTGTGAAACACAGAGACATCATGTCAGTCTGCTCAGTATTGGCAAGTTGTGTTTGGATTTAATTTGAACAGTCTGATGGAAACTCATCCTGTATATTAATGAAATGTTTTCAGAATTGCAAATATGAAAAAAAAACCAAAACCAAAAGTCACAAAGCAGGAACACAGATATTGTGTAGAGCCTGGTGCATTTTTACTTATCAGTATCTTCTCTCACAAATATTCCACAGAACTGGTAAACATTGGATGAAATTCTGCCCTTATTAAGTTCAGCAGCAAAATTATAAATCATTCTTATTGATATGGTAAAAAAAACCCATTTAGAGGGTTAGTAGCAAAGCCTGTTTAGGCCTTGTCAAAAGCCAATAACACGGTATCTTTGCCAAGAGAAGTGGTGCACCGTTTATTCTCAAAATTATTTCCATTAATTTTTACTCATCTGTCACTGATTTTTAATGTTTCAGAATTGTTTATTTGATTTGAAATGGAACTTAATAAAACCACTCTAACTACTCTTATTATTTTCTGTAATAGAAGTTTAACTGAAATTGAAGTAAGGAAATTCTAACTAAATATTTTTACCTTGCTGAAGCTTTGTTATTTGTACTTACTAATTCAGAGTAAGGAAAAATTGGAATATTCTTGCAACATATTCTCATCTTGCTAAAACTACAATTTCAGAACGAAAGCTGTTCTTTCAAAACACGAAACAATTCTGATCTCACAAATGCTTATTTAACTACATCTAATTCAATGTAATTTGAAACTAGAATGAAATCCAGAGGGTGCACTACCTACCAGAATTTCCGCATGACTAATCCTGTGAAGTTAACAAGGTTGGGCAGCTCTGTGTATAATTCATGGTTACTCAGAGAGTATCTTGGGTCTTCGAGCACAGCTTCATCTCACAGAATTCAGATTTAAGGTTTGGTGTGAGAAACACAGCACATAGTGTACTTCTGGGCTACTGTGGTGCCTTGAATAGAGCAGTTTTCCTGTTGCTGATGGAAACAGCTTTACTTGCAGCTCTTGGGGAGAGTAGCCCTTTGCCTCCAGAGATGACCTATAGTTGCAAACATGAAGTTGTGAGAGGACGCTATGACTAATAAAGCTTATCTGCAAAAGAAAAATCTTGTGGCAGAGAAAATCTGAAACAAATAGTATGTGTCGGGATACATATTAAATGGGATAATGTCTCATTCCTGTAATTGAAACACTTATGGAGAATCTAATTAACCTTTCAAATGCTGATTCTCAAGTATTTTTGGCATCAAGCTCTATTTCTTGGGGAAAACATCAGATGCCAGCACCAAAATGTTTTGTTCTCTATTTCATATCTCTCTTTGGGAAAACTTTAATCTCAGCTTTTCCTTGCATCTATTTTGTTATTCTCAGTGTCCATTGTAAAAAACAATTCAATTAAGTGTTATTAATTAAATAATACATGGTGGGTTTTTTTACCTTCCTGAGGTGGAATCGGTCTCGCCAGGGCTCATGAGGCAGGGCCCCACGGGCACGCGCCGCTCTCCTCAGCGTCGCCGCCCGCCCGCCTCTGAGGTGAGGCATGGCTGTGGCCCCTGCACCCGGGGCCCAGGACCCCACGTACTGGGGAGTTTCCTATGTGTTTTCAGTCAGACCCGACGGGAGAAACAGCAGACCTCAGGCGCCAGGGCGGAGGTGAGAGGCGGGACGGCCTGCCAGCCCTGTCTGGAACTTCTCTGAGGCGCGGGAGCTGGAACCTTCTGGAAGGTGGAAATGGTGGCCGGTAGGTCACCTGCAGGATCCTGTAAAACTCTGGTTTTATGGCTTTCCAGGGTGTGTGGTGCAGTGAAGAGCTCTGCGGGCCATTCATCTAGAAAGTTCTGGGCAGTATGGGGTCCTGTCAGCCACCGCTGAGGCACCTTCCCCTGTCAGCACGCTCATTCGAGGAATAAGCATTTCTAGAGCATGAATCACCTTGTCTCTCTCCAAGTGGGTGCTCTTGGGTGAGTTGTTTTATACCTTAAAAGTGCCTGTTTTTTTTTTCTTCCTCTCTCCCTTCCTCTCGTTACTAGAGGGATGGATGTTGAGCTGGTGTGTTTTGTATTTGCCTCATTTCAGATGGATGAATTTTGCCTTTGTTAACATAAGCAGAAAGTTGTACAAGAACTGTACTTCTGTTTAAAAAAAAAATCGACCATAGTGAAGGTCACAAATAGGTTCAAATGTAGAGCATACCTAACGTGCCTCAGGACCTCTGTCTGTGCTGTATTGAGTAGAGCATAAGTTTCAGATGGCTAGAACTGTTCTAGGTGTACTTCTGTAATAATACTATTTAGCGGAGAGTATCGTGTAGTTAAAAGATACTTGGTTAGGACTAAAAATAGTGAGTCAAAACCTCAAATCAAACGTAAGTAAATTAGCAGGCCTTCCAGTGGCTTCCATCTCGGTTATCTGTTTTCACACAGTAGACTGTGCTTTAAGGAGAAAACCTGGTCCTTGAGCTCTCTTGGTACTTAAGTGGTTAAATTGTCCCTTTTGGATCTTGCTGAACAATATCAGTCATCATATGTTAACAGAAAAAAAGTCTAATCTTTGACAGAAATGAATTACTTCATACGGGACAGCTACATTTAGTCTGATACTTGTTGTCAGCTTTCACTGGGAGATGAGGAGCTAAGAAATAGATTTCATCAAGTTCTGAGATGGGAGGAAATGAAATCTTAGCAAAGAAAACAAGTTATGCCTCTAAAAGGGATTGTACAAGCAAGATCTATTGGATGAAAAATGAATGTTAAAATCATTTGCCAAAAGATTACTTAGGCAGTGCTTGGGAGATAGGAAAAAGTGGAGAACCCTAATATTCCTAGTTTAGCAAATACCTGTTTAAGTCATCTGGGTTTGTTGGTTGGTTATTTTTTGTTTGTTTCTTTTTTTAAATCATCTGTAGGTTTTTTTTGCTTCTCCACTTTCATGAAACTCAAGTGAGTTGCCTGTTCACTTCTCTCATAGATCTACAAAGTAAACTTAATGATTGTGCTGTAGCATACCCAGTTTTGCACATAGTTTCTCTCCTGATGATCTCTTCTTTCAGAAGACTGTTTCTCGTGTCTCCCGAAGAAAGGGAATTTCCTAGTCTGTCCCCTGAGCATGGTACTGAGGTGTGGCCTTTTTGCCTCAATCATTTTAGGCTGAGTGGAAAGACAGAAAAATTAACACATTTCTGCTGTTTTGGTCTGAAAAATATCCCAATTTGTTAGTTCCCAAAAGCTTCGTAAATGCCTTCCCATCACTTTTCTTTTCTCCTAATATTAATTACACTTTTTTCATCCACAAGAGCAGTCAAATATAGCTAAACAATTATTTTAGATTGGATTAAAAAATGGCTAAAGGTGCACAGCATGAGGCTAGTTTTTACTTCTCTGCTTCACTTCACCTCTCCTTGATAAAGTATTTTTAGTCTTCCATGACCTCTGGAAGATGAAGCAAAATACAGACTGGGATTTGATTTGGAGAACTTGGCAATACATTTATCCCAGTTCAACAAATACCAAATCTGTGAATAAAATGTAGCACTTCTATGGCTGAGGTCGTCTTTTCTGAAGGATAGTGTGTGAAGTACTTTTCAAAAAGGAAAGACAAAGATAAAAGCTCCAAAATAAGTTAACGTTTAAACAATTTCTCAAAATATGTTTGTTTTGTACCCAGAAAACAATAAATACTTTTCTCTCAAAATTGTAGTTGTCTTCTGTGTCCCCCCCAGTCACTCTATGTGGAAAAAAGCTTTAAATTGAGTGACTGTTGTTGTGTAGTTTCTTGGTTTGCTTTTCTCTTAGATATGAAGTTTAGACTTCAAATGAAAAAATAAGCCTGGTAAAAGGACTAGATTGCAGATGAGTTTACTTGATGCAAACTAGAGTTCAGTTTTGATTTTGCTTCTTGAGTTTTGAACATAAAGCAAATATTATCATAAAACCTGATATTTTGTTCTGACATTTTTAGGGTAATACTTTAATTCAAGTGTACTTGGGATCACATTACTTATTTTCTGCTCAAATGCTGTTGAGCGTTTTGAGAAAATGCGTGTGGTCAGGAAATTACTTTTGCTCAGTCCTAAAAAAAGGATCAGATTCTTTGAGTGACCTTGGTGTTTCCAGTCAGCTGATCACAGAGGGATAAAAGCATGGATAACATGAACTGTTGTCTTGTTTTACTGACTGTTCTCTTCCCTGAAGAGAGCTGATGCTTCTGGCTGAAATGTCAGAGTGGAAGTGGGTGGTTGAAATTCCTATTTTTAGCTTTTTACTTGTAAACAATTTTCAGTTTTTATTGCTCATCAAGACAGAAGTAACTTTGATTTATTTATGGGCTGAGTAAAGCAAATAAGACTGCTTGCACTAATGTCTCCAAGAGCTAGGGAAAAAAAATCCCAAAGTTATGGAATATTATATATTCCTTAATAAATTGAAAAATAGGGAACATTATTGTCTAGTCTGGTCTGACTGAAAGAAACAGCAGCTGAAGAGTTAATTATGAAATCTGTCTGACTATTCTACATCTCTTGCCTGTGTTTGAGGGGTCAGGTAAATGTCTAGGGAATTACAGATTTATTAGCAATATGCTGTCAGAAACAGGAAATGTAGTAATATAAGCCTCCATGGTTTGTCTGTGTTTCAGGAGATTTTGTTGAGAGGATGGGGCCCTTTCCATCATTTTAGGAGATTTGGTTGGATGCAACTAAAACAGGCGATTAGGCTCAGTGGATGTGTTGTCTTACACAAGAGCTAGCGTATATATACCCCATATATACCCCATATTAGGTAATTAGGTAAAATTAGGTAATATGGGGTAATATATACCCCATATTAGTTCTTCATTTAGTGCAAGAGACAAAGTGCTATTGAGTGGACATCAGATTAGTACATGATAGTGTTTTCTGTGCAGTTTCACTGTCTTGCTGTTCACAAGTATATATTGTATGCTTGTTGACACAATCCTTGTTTCAGTGCAAATTGGCTAAAACACTGCAAAATTAAAGCTTTATATTTTTATGTGTCCTTTGTACCTGAGTTTAGCGATTGAATTTACAGAATCATATCTGTTGATGTTCATTTGAAGAGTTAGCGGTCTACTTAGTAGTAGAGCTGCAGTGTAATGTACTGCTGCAGAAAAATTGTATGATTCAAATTACCATGTGAAATGTGAGGAAATCCTCAGAGAAACCATGTTTTCTATTAGTACTTTGTTTTTAAATAGTACAGAATTAACTTAATATGAAGAAATCTGACCTCCCTCTGCTGTTAGTATTGTCCAGAGATGTTACAGCAAGAGGAAAGTAATTCAACCAAGAATTGAGAGAGGTAAGAATTAAAAAAAGAAGAGGAAAGGAAAAAAATATTGCAGACTTTGGTTGATAAGTACCTTGCAGCTTTTTGGAATGTTTGTCAAAATACATAAAGCTTTGTCCCTATCTCCACATTAACTCTCCTCTGGGATTTACAGTATGACATTATATATTTGATCCTTAGGCATGTTGAAGTAAAATATCCAGGTGATTGTGATGTTTTGTAGTATAATGTTAGCTTGATTTAAATAATGCAAACATTTAATAATGGCTGAACATGGATTATATGCAGTATTTGGGAAGATGTGTGATTCTAACATCAAAAAGAAGGCTATAGCAATGGAGGAGTGCTGAAGATTGCTTTTATTTTCACAAGTTCTGCATAGATCTGTGATCCTGCTGTGTGTCTCTTACAGTTTTTAATCCTTGATTGTGGTAGTGCTGGTATTTTTATGCACGAGAACTTGCTTTTCCTTTTTCAGTGGTTACACGATCATTTTGATGGGATACTATTACAGCAATTTAATGATTTGAAACAACTATTTCAAATACTAAAAATAATTTCTTTACATATGTTGTTACTCTTATTAACCATTGTTGAATTTAGGACTATATAGACAGTATGCCAGAGCACCCATACCCTCTTACACAAGGTATCAAAATGCTCTATTCTGGACAGCTTTGCTGTCTATAGTGATGGGGCAAAACAGATAAAATGTTGAAAATACACTTTCAAAACAGATTAAAAATGTTGCTGTGGGGAAAAAAAAATTAACTGATTCTGAAGGGTCCTAAATTTTACCAAAACAATTGATGTGTAACTCTTAAAATGTAGGTCAGACACATTGAGACCAGTGCTGTGCTTGAATCCAGCTCTAGTATATTGTAAACCACCTTTGTGTGATGTTCCTATTCTGCCATCAGATGGATGTTTTGGTGCCCATTAGCAACTGGCTTGCTCTGGCTGCATTTGCTTCTTGGAAGAGCTGCAGAGTATTTGAGCTTATTGTAATGAGACCTTGACCCTTATCACATCTGAAAACATTGATCTTCAGAAGAGGTTGTCTGAGTCTAGCCTGTGGAGGAAGCAATTTCTCATTTGTCATAGTTGGCTCTGTCTGTCCATTAGGGCACAAGGTGTCAGTATACACCAAAATCCATAACTGTAAACTGAAAGATTGGGACTATATGCTGTTCTGGGATTGTTTTGGTTTACTTGTATAACCTATTGTTTCTTAGGCAGTTTAGGGGTTGTTGCTCTTTAATGTTTCTGTGATAAACATTTGCTTGCACTGTCTATCTAGTTAGTCACCTTCACCTCCTGCCATTGTATTAGTATTTCATTATTTGATCTTAAAGGTATTTTCACTCTTCCAACAGCTGTCAGATGTACCTTGTGATATGAAGTAATGGTTAAAGGGTATGCTTGAATCAGCACTTCTTTAGCCACCTGCTTGTGCCCTGTCATTGACTAGCAATTATACCTGTGCAGCTGCTACAATATCTCCTGGGCATAAAATCTCAATGAACGGTGGCTTTTCTTTCTCTTTATAAATATACCCATTACTCCTACCACGGAAGTTTTCCTGAGTGGCAGGGTGAATAAAAAATGTCAAAGAGCTTAGACTGTGGAGCGATCAGCAGAGAAGAATGTGAATTGGTGGTTTCAGTTCTGCTTCTCTTCTGAGCTGTACGTCCCCCAAACAGTGAATTCAAGACCATGCGATGAAAAACATTGCTGCTTTCTGCAGAAACTGTGGTACCTGAGAAACTGCAGAAAGGTCTGGTTCAAGCAATGTCTGAAGCTTTGGGAAATGTTGATAGTAATGGAAAGTATCAAAAGCATGTTCTTTACAAAACTACTGCAGAATACATCCTTGATAAATTTAAGCATTTTTTCTCTGAAAAATCTAATAGGGGATGGGGGAGTATCTGTCTCTGGTTTCTGAATGTTGAGGAAGAGAGGGCCCCAAACCACCAAACTGGTTTTGGCTAAAGAAGACCAAGAGAAGAGGATTCTGACATTTGTCAAGTGAGATGGATGCCACATGAAATAAGCAGAGATGAATGAATAACAGAGTACGTTGAGTAGCTCAAATCTTTGAGATGAGTCAGGGAACTTTCTGTTTGGATAGCATTGATGAAAGAGACTCCCTAATTAAAGTAGTTAAACCGAGCAGCTCTTGTAACTCAAACACAGGGATACATTGTCTGTATATTTTCTGTGTTACATATGTATTATTTATACATATTAACCATACTGCAATTCTGAATGAGAATGTGAGTGTTCTTCTGCAGGTCTATGCAAAAAGGGCCTTGCAGACCCTTTTTTATAAGTGGAATTATTATTTTAAGTCAGCAAGTGGAAGATTCAAATCCATAAAAGCCATTAGACTGATTATCATCCTGTAACACTGTCAAAAATTATCTTAATTGGTGAATGGAAGCCATCCTCTACTAACAGCTTTTCTTGTTAATTGAAATTTTGCCAAACTGGTGTCACAGAGATTCTGTAATGAGTATTTCCACTCTGAGGGTGTTTTTTGCTCAGATAGTGATGCTGGGGGTAGAATAGTATTTTATTGTGGCTACTACATAAGGACTGAAAGTTTTCAAGTGATTAGCATAGTAGCTGATGGGAGTTGGTAAACTGATACTGAGAAATTTGTGCTGAATGTTGTTACTTGTCCAATGTCAACGTCTGCTAGTGTTTTCAGGCTGTATATTGTTTCTTCAGCAATGGCTGCCTCCCATTACATTTTTTTTTTATTTTTTAGTTTGGGGCAGAGATGGGTGAGGAGGGTGATCAGATTCAGAGCTGTACCTCTGTCCATACTTTTGAGAAATTGTTTAGTTGTTCAGTTTGTGGAATGATCTAAGATGTACAGCATTTCTTCTATCTGCGGATTCATACACTTGGATGGAAGTGCAGTTGTCTAATAAAACTTGTTGTTTTGAATATGAACGGAAAAGGAAGCTCTCCACAGAGTACTTCCTATTTTCCTTCATTCCAGGTAGATTTCCATAAAAGCTTCTTGAAATCATTAATTTCACTGAATGGATTTAATGTGTAGATCAATCAGAATGTCCCAATGGATACAGAAGGTCTCTATGCTTTCACTTGCTAGATAGCTCTTGCTTTTGTTTATTTATTGGTTGATTCATATAAATTTCAAGAGTGGAAACTGGTTACCTCTTCAGGACAGAGTACATATGAATATGGAGTGACAATTAATGGTTGTAATGCTAAATGTCTGCCACTTTAACTTCCAACACTGACAGAAAGCCTTTAATATCTAGATATATATGACCTGCAGAATATCCTCTCATGTAATTATATGGAAATTATATACGCTGATATTTTAGTCTGCAACAGGAACAGAGCAGAAAAAGATGTACATAAACTTTTAGTAAATAAAACATTAAATGTAT
Organism: Scolopax mira; assembly: GCA_004320125.1. NCBI lineage: Eukaryota > Metazoa > Chordata > Aves > Charadriiformes > Scolopacidae > Scolopax > Scolopax mira. The sequence goes on from BJBW01014866.1 coordinate 32,555, forward strand.
TCTGCTTTGATTTTTGTGGGATATGTAGCTATTTAATGTTGTTAGTTGTGAGTCTGGATACAGTTAGATGGTAATTTTTTTGTTAAACTTTGTAAAACTTTCTTTTCTGGTCCATCTTAACACTTCTAACTAGACTTTTGAGCTAAACATAGTATTATGTGGCCTTTTATAGTAGGTATCTCGTGTCTAAAACTGGGGATAGAGACAGTCTTTTTAAGCATGATCAGACCAGTTCAACATTATTTTAAAGGTCTTAGTTTAATTATAGCAAAACCCAGATCTATGACCTACTGGTCTGCCTTGCAGGATGCCCCTTTTCAGAGCCACTCTAAATTATGTTTAGGAATATTTTTTTCTTCTTTAAGCTTTTATATCCCCAAACTTGCCTATATTCCCCTGCTACCCTCCTCCTCCCCAAAGAAATTGAGCTTTAGAAAACTAAAAAATAAAAATATCAAAGTTTATTTGATTCCTGTTTAAATAAACAATGCTATATGGATTTGTGTCTTTGTTGTATTTGCCATGCAGGTGTTCAGTCTGGAAATAGACGTCGTTTTGTCCTCTGTGGTCTTCCTTAGAGTGATAACCTGCTAAATCCTGCAAACAGTCTTTAGCTGTTAACAGTACTTTTCTGCAGTGAGTTTTTAGTAATGTGCTGTTTTCTTCACTGCTGATACCATCTTTGTGATAACAGTATTTGTATGAGGGTTGCTACTTCCACTGCAAATAAGAATATGCTTATAAATGTAAAATAAGGTGGTTGGATCCTTTTGTTCAGTAAATGTGTTTGTTAATTATCTATTAATAACATGTTTCAAAGTATTAATGATCATTTTTCCTGTTACCACATACTTCAGGATGGAAAAACGCAGTTCCTGTAGTCAACTCTGTTCATTTTGGATAAAATGCTTACATGGGAAACATTCGATGTAAAGGGCTGTGGAGTTGCTGCTTTGAAGTACCCTTTTAGACCTTCTATATAGTTTTTCTTAAGAAGTGTTTTTAAGACTTCAACAAAAGTGGTTTTGGTTATCTGAGCTAAAGTAATGCAAACTTTTAAAAGTTGTTGTGCAAGTTAGATAATGAGTAACTCCCTAGAATAATTGAAATAGCTTGTAGCCATTCATTGTAGTTGATGCCACGAGTGAATTAAATGAACCAGTGGTCTCTGTGTCATACAGAAAAAAACCCACAGTGTTGGTGTAGCATGCTGCTTTCTTTAAACACTTCTGAATTTTGATATAATTATGTAATCAAGTAGTGATGATCACTTTTGTGATGAATACAAGATAAATATTATAGGTTCTATTAATTGCTCTATGTATATCATTTTGATGTTTATTCAAATGGAAATTAGCTTTTTGAATTCCTTGATAGAATGTATATACAATACAATTAATGAGGCGTGTGTAAGACCCTAGAATTCTATGGTGGGTTTTTTCCTTTCAGTGGTTGTAGGCATCGTGTAGAGCTGTCAGATGCAAAAATTGCAGAAGTCAGAAAAAACTTTTTGGCCGATGTCATGCATGCAGTATAAACCCATGCTTGTAATAGTGTAAAACAGAATTTGCTATACAAATGTGCCTGGAGTGACACAAAAGAAGAGCTGCTGCAGAAATAAACTAGTGACGGTGAATAGCTGTTCTTTATTTGGAGATTAGCCAGCTCTTGGGAAACTCTTACAAGCAGCAAATGGTACAAGTTGCATATTAAAGTGTCACCTGGTGAATGTAATGTTGCTACTGGAATTCCAAAGCTTGTCTTTATTACTTGGCAGAGGAGTACTGCTGTGGCAAGCTGGAATTATGTAACGAGAAAGATTTTGTGCTTATTATAATAAATTAGAACATTTCCAAACAGCAAGTAAGCTGTGCTGTGTTAGTGAGAGTTGTCCCTGTCTGTACTTGGAATTTGTACAGCTGCTACAACCATTGTCTCTTAAACAATACTGAAGAAAATGTGAACAATTCCAGCTCTTGAGTGTAGCTGCATCATAAAAAGTGCTCAAAGTTATTGGCTCCTTGTCACATTGTGCTCTCTCATACTATAGCTGATGGAATAGACGCCAAACATAACACTTAAAGCATAGTGGGTACAAGTAGTGATAGCTCCAAGCAGTGTATTACAAGCTGTTTGAATAGGACCTTTAATTGTCCATTGCTGTTTGCTGTTTCAGTTACTCTTACATATTTTAGATATTATTTATTTGTATTCATTGTTACTCCTTAATCACTTTTGTCAAGCACCAGGTCTGCATTTCTTTAACTGACTATTGATCAGATGTTTATAGCCATGAAGTCTCCAGTGCCAAGTTTGTGCCTCATCTCCTATGACCCAGTGCCTGTAGTCGTCTGGGCCATATCCTCTGTCATCACTTCTCAAGGCCACCAGGCTTGTATTTCTCACCTTTCTGTTGTAAATATTGTAATCCAAAATGTACCCACTTGGGGACCTTCTTTATTGCAAAGTGTTAGGATATTGTCTTAGGCTTTAGACTTGCTATTGAGATGTGTTTGTTTGCAGGCAGATGAGAGGAAAAGACTCTTCTGTCTATGCAGTATCATATAGGGGATTCATCCTAATAGAGGAAGTTCTCTCTTTCTTGGAGCACAGGCTTGTGTAACTCCCAGTTTCCCTGGAAGTGAAGTGTGAGATGGTCATGTGTGTGTGGTAAAACCATGGAGAATGCTCTGTAATCATAGATACTCTACTAGAGGCAAAGAAAAAAGCTGCATGCCATAATGATGGTATCACCAATCATTAAATATATCTGCTTTAAGATTTTATGTGTTAGAGCTGTGTACTCAGAGCTTTTTCACCAGTCTGTTAACCATGATGCCATGAATAATGTTTTGTAAAAAACTGTAAGCCAAATTGGTTTTGGGAACATTCTAGCAGTTCTAAGTATCTCTCAAGCTTTATCATTACAGAGGTTTGCAATTCCATTGACAATTTAAAAAAAAAAATTTTTTTTTCAGTGTAACTACTATGGGCAGACTTTGACTGTTTTGCAAAATGAGTATCTTTATGAATGTCTCCATGACCCTTTTATTAAGCAACTAGCTGTGCTTCGTAGCAAAATAGATTTTAATTCTTTTACAGCAGGTGAGATTATTTAACCTGAAGCAGAGGGATTGTTTTTATTGAAAAGGGCAGACACCTTTCTATGGACTTTTTTTGCCAAATACAGTTATGGCTATGAAAACACAAATGCAGTCCTTTTTTTTTTTTTCTTTTTTTTTAAACAATACTACAATTCCTGAAATATTTTCTTAAAGTCTGAAAAGTTTCTTTTGAGCATATTAATAATTCAAACCCCAGTGAATACATAGCAGTAAGTAAATTGCATTAACAATATACTCAAAAAAAGACAAATAGGAATGTGTATGCTTTTAACTTCTTTTCTTCTGATAAATTTGATATTATCAAGCATCTGATGAAGGCTTAATGGTTGGAGTAGGAAGATCTCCTTTAAAAGTCCCTTTGTGTAATAATTGCATTGCCTTGCTTACCACTGATGTCCCTCTGTCTACCAGAAGGCCTTGGTAGCACTTGGACTTTTTTTTTTTTTTTTTCACATAAAGACAAAACAAGAAGCAGCACTGAAGTCTGTTAGCATTTATAGAAACATTTATCAACAGAGAAAACTCAGATGATGACATAACTTTTAAATGCAGCCTGCTGGGAAATTATCCAATCTGGACAAAACCCAGCTTGGCCAGGATTTCAACAAAGCGCAGAAAAAGTATTATAAACATGCAGTCTTGGACTGTGTTTGCTTGTGACTGAGTTCAGGTAAAAGCGGTTTTTTCCTCTTGAAATTGTTTTTTTTCCATAAATTGATTTTCCCTCTTAGCTTTTTCTTACCATTTTTCCCATTCCTAATGTCTATGTCTTACTTAGAAAACAGTAATTGAAGGGTGAGTCATATAGAATAAAATAATATGGACATTAAAGAATATAATTCATTGGAAGAAGTCTGCTTCGTCCCAACATATTCATGTCCAGCAACTCCCATTCTGCAGCCTTTCACCTATTATATCACATGATTTGCAAGAGGAAGAATACACAGATTTGATCTTTTATTGTAATTCTGAGTCTAGCAATGCAATTAAGATTATCTTACAAGTTCATTTTCAAGTAATAGTAACTTTTTCATTCATTACAGTAAAAATATATTGGATGTGGTTTTTTGTCATTTTGGATGTCACTGTGATTTCTTTTAAATTTTTTTTCCTTGTGTTTCTGATCAGATAGCACAACAGAAAAACCAGAAGGGATATGTTTTTAGTTTGTATAAGCTAAAAAGAATGAAGTTACGGGTTCTTCTTGATCTTAACATACTGTAATTTTTACACCACAACAGTATATTTAGAGACAAGCATGATTTTAAACAAAGGTATTGGAATGATCCTTTTTTAGCAAAATGGTTTGCAGAGGAACGTCTTTTTCCATATATCCTACAGACACTCATCTGAATATGACTGCAAACTAATTACTTGAAGTTGCTCCAATGATAGTGCAATGTCTCATATATCAAAATCCAAATCACAATATATATTTAAATCAAATTTTCCACATTCATATTTCAAGTATTCTAGTTCTAATAAGAGCAGAGGTTTGCCATAAGTGAGACTGAAAAGTTTCAGTGATACCTGCTTTCCTAGTCATGATGCATTACAGCTTTAAAGGTTAATGTAAGTGTGACATGTCATGATGGAATCTGTGAAATTTTAAAACTTTTTCCTTACTGAGCACCTGGCAGCAACTTAAGCTTTAGATGTCTCTTTCAAATGTATTGGATATATATCTGTTGACTTTCAAACAATTCAAGAATGATAAGAGTTTTCAATGAAAAACTGATAAGCAAGTGCAAGCAGAAAATCCTAAATGCATTTCAAAAATCTATGGAGTCTTACTGTATCTAGGATACAATACAGGCAAGGAAGAAAGCCATACTTTCAAAAAAGATGACTGTAATTCATGAGTTATCTTCATGAACTCAGCAGAACAGTTATCCTCCCAACCCTCAGTTGTTTCAAATCCATCATCCAGAAAAGTGTCACTTCTACTATTTCCACCTTGTAATATGAAATAATTGTAGATTTTAAAAGTACAAAGTGTTCATAGTTGTGCAAATACTCATGTTGGTTTGTTGTTTTTTTTTTTTTGTCAAGAGTAACATCAAAAGTAAAAATTGCAATTTTTTTGATGAAATATGGAATTATTAAAAAGTTATTCGGGCAGGGTTTTTATAGGCTAACCAAGAACGTTTTTTTTAACTTGTCAGAAAGTGACCTGCTTTCTGTGAGTTGATCTGTTCAGGTATGCTTTAAAATGTGCAGAGAGACCAAGTTAAAAAGGTGCACTGGAGTCTGCAATGGTTATTTAGTCTGAGAGATGCAATAAGAAGCCAGTATCAGCCAAGCTAGTAGGCTGAGCCTTTATATGATCCACGTGTCAAAGGATTGGCCTCCACTGCTCCTTAGAACACATGAAGTGTCAATGTCATTGAGTTGCTCTTTTCCAGTTCTCTGCTTTTCTTTCTTAGGAGTTTTATACCCCTCCTTGTGAACATTTCTCTTGAGCAACTAAATATTATGTTATGAGTAGCTGCCCTGTTCTGTTTGGATTTAGTGCTTTTATCTTGCATTCCCTTAGATCACATACCTTCTCATGCCTTAAAAACAGCTTTCTTAGCAAAAGTGAGCCAAGGTCATGTACCTGGGCTGCACCAAACTGGCCTTCATTTGCAGACAGCTGAATCTCTGGTTTGAGGGTTATAAGACTGTTTAATTTATCAAAAAAAGAGGGGAAAATGTTTTCACTTAAGCATCTTGGGAGCAAGCTTTTCACTGAACTTGGCATGCAATTTGTAGTACTCTGGACTACCCTGCTCTCCAGCAAAGATAATGTTCTGTTCAAAATACTTCACCCACTCTATTAATCTCTGAAGCAGTAAACAAATTTGAGAGGACTGATTTTGTTTACTGATATCTCATAATAACCTATTTGGTATAGCTGAAAGAAACAAAATGTTAGAAAGAAAAGTATAAAAGAAAAGAGCCAAACTCTTTTCAGTGGTTGCCAGTGAGAGGATGAGGGGCAACCAGCTCAAGCTGGAACACAGGAGGTTTCACTCAAATATGAGAAAAAACTGCTTCCCAGTGAGGGTG
>BJBW01014869.1:3795-17420 GCA_004320125.1 Scolopax mira
GGTCTCCCCCCCCCCCCCCCAAGTTGCCGTTTATAACGTTCGCGACCCGCGGATGCTCCGGGCAAAGTTGGGTGATTCCCTTCTGGGATATTCTCCTCCCCCCCACCCCGCCCCCAAAATGGAAAAAAAAAAAAAAAAAAAGGGAAGTAATTGAATAAAAGACGCAAAAAAAAAAAAAAAAAGTTGATGGGGTTTGTTTTGTTTTGTTGAAACCCCCCACCCTTTTAAAAAAAAACAACCAAACAGCAAGACACCAACTTTTGCCAGGCGAGAGGTGCCGGGGGGGGGGGGGGGTGAGGGGGGGGGGGCTGTGAAATGCAAAGCCTTTGTCGTATTTACGGAGTCCCAGCAGCCGACTGTCCATGGAGATAAAAATCTGCCTGAGCTCAAAGGAGTTTTGTATGGGTTTTGTTGTTTTGGAGTTTTTTGTTTTTTTTTTTTTTTTTTTTTTTTTTTAAAGCGAAGATGTCTAAGCCCCTCACCTCAACCCCCCCCCCTCTTCCCCCCCACACGCGTGTAGCCCAAAAAAGCCGGAGACACCCACGTAGCTGAACCATAGGGGTTTGCTTTTCTTTTTCTTTTTTTTTCATTTTTTTCTTTTATAATATATATTAAAGGAAGTTATAAGCAAAAGCAAACCCTCCTGCCACTTGTAGCACAGCTCTCTGCCTTCAGAGCCACTTGCCAAAGTTCAACAGAGGGTGACATTAGCCTAAAATATTCGATGCCTTTTTTTTTTTCTTTCTTTCTTTGTTTTTTTTTTTTTTTATTTTATTTTTTACTGAGATTTTCCCCCATTTTTGCTGGGCTAACATCAGCTCCCGCTTCGTCTCGGCGGGTAAAACTGCTGCCTTTGAAGGAAAAAAACCCACCCAACCTGCTGCTATTATTATTATTATTATTATTATTATTTTTAAATCAGCGTGGGATTGCGGATACTTTTCTCAGCGTATATAAAGCAGAAAATGAAATGATCCCCTAGAAAAAGTTGAGCGCCCCTCTCCTAAAGAGTCGAACGAAGTCTCTTAATGAGTCCGAAAAGATTTGGGAGCCGCGAATTAGCCAGGAACAAAATAAACACCCCCCACCCCCCCATTTCCCCCCAAACCCCCGATCTCAAGCCCCAGGAGACGGGATACCGGTATCTGGCAGCACCTCGGCGGAACCACCGCGCAGCGGAGTTTTCTCAGAGCTTTCCCCAACTGAGGGTTTTCCTCCCCAAATTAATTTTCAATATTGCTCCCTTTTCTTCTCACCTTAACCCCGCGCTCGCCCGGGCTAATGAGCCCGTGACAGAACTATTTCGGCTTTGCCGCCGATTGCGGAGGATGGGCGTTAATTAGAGGGGGGGGCTCTGGGTTTGTGAAGGGCGGTGGGAAACCTTGGAGTGTGGGGGGGGTGTCTCTCTGAAGGGTAGGCTTGCCCTTCGAACGGGGGAGATGGTTTTCTGCATTTGGGTAAAATTCGGTAAAAATCACCCATGGTTTATAAATTTAAAAAAAAAAAAAATTATAAAAATCAAGGCAAAAAAAAAAAAAAAGGAGCAAAGCTTTGTGCCCGCCGGGGCGCTCCCGGGACCCGCAGCCCTGATGGACCCCCCCACTTCGATTCTCCCCGGGACCGGGCAGGGAGCATCGACCACCCTCCTGGGCTTGTGAGGGGCCGGAGATTGCGGGAGTCCCCGCAATCCCCCACCCCGAGAGCTACCGGCTCCCCCCGGGACAGCCCCGCTCCGCCGCTCTCTCCATCCGCGGGTGCGTTATCACAGGCTTTTGCATGATTATATATTGACTTTACTGAACGGGTCCGCAGCGCTGTTTAAACGGCTCTCTTCCACCCGCAAACAACTCTCTCGGCAAGAAACAAAAAAAAAAAAAAAAAAAAAGAAAAAAAAAAGAAAGAGAAGAGAAAAGAGAAAAAGAAAAGATAAAGAATAGAGAAAAGAAAAAAGAGAAAAGGAAAGAGAAAAGAGGAAAGAGAAAAGAAAAGAGAGAAGAGAAGAGGAGAGGAGAGGAGAGGAGGAGAGGAGAGAAGAGAAAAAAGAGAAAAGGAAAGAGAAAAGAGAAAAGAAGAGTGAAGAGGAAAGAGAAAAGAGAAAAGAAAAGAGAAAAGAAAAAAGAGAAGAAAAGAGAAAAAAGAGAGAAGAAAAAAGAAAAAAGTGAGAAAAGAGAAAGGAAAGAGAAAAAAGAGAAAACAGAGAAGAGAAAAGAATAAAGAGAGAAGAAAAGAGAAAAGAAAAAAGAGAGAAGAAAAGAGAAAAGAGAAAAGGAAAGAAAAAAAAGAAAAAGACAAGAAGAAAAGGAGTTTCAAATTGCTCTTGCCCCTTCTTTGGGAAGCATGGGGTTTTTTTTAGGGCATAAAGTGTCTCATCTCTAAGCGGTTTGGATCTGAGTTGGTGCGTGTGAGGGCAGGCAAGCAGAGGGGATCTACAGTAGCCCGTGTGGCCATCGGGGCGGGTGGCTGCCATTCACCTCGGGGGCTCGTAGGCGAGGACGTGTCCGTCCGTGTCTCTGAGCTCCCTCGGGTAATTTGTGGCCAACTCCGCCGCCCGTGAGAAAAGCCTACGTGGGCATATGTGTGTGTGTGCAGACAAGGGCTGCCCCATGGACGATTTCGGGGGAAAAAAAAGAAAAAGAAAAAAAAAAGAAAAAGAAACACCACCTCTCTTTTTAGCCGGTTTTAAAACCTCTCTTGGAAGTGAGGGACTCAAAGGCGACGTCCCCCCCTTTCCCTCTCCCACCTCAGCCCCAAACCACAGAGTGGGGTTTCACCTCCAAGGACAGGAGGGCTTGTCCTCTGCCTGTGCTGCCCCCACCCCCCCAGCGACCCCACCTTTGCCATCCCCCCTCCATCCTCCCCATTTGGGGGTCGGATGGAGCAGAGGCAGTGCCCTTCAGCCTCCCAGGGAAAGGGCTGAGGCCGGTTCCCCAAGGCGGCAGCTGTGAGAAGCAAGGGGGGGGATGGACACAAGCAAAGTGGGGGGGAAGCCAAGGAGAGAAGGACAGTGGGTCGGGGGGGGAGACGGTGGGAGCCCCTCGTTCCTCCCGGCAGAGCCAGCGTCCCCTCGGAGGGGCCCCAGCCCCAGGAGCTGCCTCCCGAGCCCTGGGCCTCCCACATGGCAGCAGCAGCATGGCTGACTCCACCTTCTCCTCCTCCTCCTCCTCTTCCTCCGCAGCCCCTCAGTCCCCCCTGGCTGTGGGGCCAGACGTGCAGGGCTGCTTTCAGACAGGGAAACCTCGATGGCCCCGGGGATGTGGACCATGATGCTCACGGTCATTGTCTGTAGCTTGGTTAAAGAGCTGGTCGGAAAGATCTGCAGCTGCTGAGGGGAAACCCCAGTAGGAAGAACCCACCAAGATGCATCGAGAGCACGTTTGCTTCCAGCTTACCCCACCCAGAACTTTTTTTTTTTTTTTTTTTTGGTTTGTTTTCACGCTGAGGATGGTGGCTTTGCTTGAGAAGCTGTAACTGCACTTCAGAGAACACGCTCTCCCGCTCTTATCCTCAACTCAGTGGTGGGAACAAGACAAGAAATCACATAGACCCCCAAAACGCTGGAAAGGGAGCATTTTTTACATGAAACCAGAGAAACATCTCGTCGAGCAATCAGCTCAGCTCTCCTCAACTGCAACGTTATTTCCTTGCATTCAACAGACTTTAGGTCGACCAAATATTCTGTATTTTAGCTAAGAGGGCTCTCGGCATGCTTTGAGGAGGACTATCCCATCATTCAACCTTTCAGTTCAGATTTCCAAAGACATTTTGCTTCCTCTCTCACAGAGGGAGCAGTGACCACAGTCCACACCAGATTTGGCACCTAATTCCTGCCAGAGATAGAAACCATTTTTAGCAAGCCTGCGTGGTAAGCTACGCATCAGGAGTTCCCTGCTGGCCCAAGTCTCATTGGAAGTCAACGGGATTAACTGTCTAAGTCACCTTTTGAAAAAGGGCCATACCTTTCTCAGTATGTATCGTATATGATTGTGACTCAACCACTTCCCTGGGCAGCCTGTTCCAACGTTTGACAACGCTTTCAATCTTGAGGCCATTTCCTCTTGTCTTATCCCTTGTTACTTGGGAGAAGAGACCAATCCCCCGCCTGGCTACACCCTTCTTTCAGGGAGTTGGATAAGAGCTCCCCTCAGCCTCCTCTTCTCCAGGCTGAACACCCCCAGCTCCCTCAGCTGCTTGTCATACGACTTGTTCTCCAGACCCCTCACCAGCTTTGTTGCCCTTCTCTGGACATACTCCAGAATCAAATGTCTTTCCTGTATCCAAGGGCCATGGAGTGAAGTTCTCCAAAGATGCATTTATTCCCCATCAGATAAAGGTGACCCATGGAGATGCGCTAGCCTGGTCCCCCTCTCCATTTCTCCCATCCCTTTTAATTTGATCTTCCTTAAGTCCCTGAAATGGGACTGCTCAGCCAAACGGTGTGTGATGGTTTGTGGTGCCCATCGTAGCAGCCCAACATCTTACCAACATTTGTGTGCGAGGAGGAAAACCCTCATTCCATGGCCAGAGCACTTCCATCACAGAAGGTTTTCAAGAGATTCGACCAAGAAACTACATGGTGGCACAAGGAACAGAGGCGAGATGCTCTGCCTCTTGGGCCTCTGCTCGAAGACAAGCTGTTCCCACCCTCTCTTCATTAACTCATAAATAGCAACTCTGGACCTTGCCCAGATCCCTCCCCCTCCCTCTCCCCCAGAATATCTTACTTTAAATTATTTTTCCCATATCATTCTAGATCATATTTCTTCTTTTATGTTTCCAAGCTGAAGTTTATTATAGTTTATTATAGTCGTCTGCATTGCTGATCATTTGTAACCCTTTCTATTATTTTCCTCTCCTTGCTACTAGTTGAAATGCTTCTTACTACGGCCCTCTTTTCACATTTTATTACTGTACTGCTCACCCCATTTTTCCACCCAGCCCATTCCACCTCGCTTTTATTCTCGCCAAAAATCGAGCACCACCAGATTAGCTTTTTTTTTTACACACTCTGCCTCTCTGCTGACGAGAAGACCCTCACCAGGTTCCACCATTGCCAGCCACGTTGCCCTTGCCATTAGTGTTACATTTCTAGTTATTCTTGCTTCTCCCCAAAGCCTTTGAAGTCGTGTAGAGACAATTTGATTCATTAGTACGCTCAGTCTCGCGGTAACTTTAGCTTCTGCTGCACTTTCTGTATTAGAAGCACATGTTGGGACTCTCTAAGTTAGGAGAAAGCTCCACCGTCCGACTTCCCCACACAGCTTAAAACTCAGCTTTAAAAATCTTTGCCTTGCTGGAGCGGCTGGTGGCTTTCTGCCTTGGGCTTCCATACCTGGGAATGCCACCTTCTCCTCCCTCCCTCCCTCCTCCATCTTGTGAACAATGTGCTGCCTATTTCTGTGCACCTCCAGACTGGAAGGTCCTGCATTTCGGTCACAACAACCCCAGGCAATGCTACAGGTGTGGGAAACAGTGGTTGGAGCTGCCCAGCAGAAAAGGACCTGGGGATGCTGGTGAACAGCTGGCTTAACATGAGCCAGCAGTGTGCCCACACGGCCAAGAAAGCCAACAGCATCCTGGCCTTGATCAGGAATAACGTGGCCAGCAGGACTAGGACAGTGATGGTGCCTCTGGACTGGGCACTGGTGAGGCCTCACCTCGAGGGCTGTGTCCAGTTCTGAGTCCCTCACTACAAGAAGGACATTGAGGTGCTGGAGTGCGCCCAGAGAAGAGCCACCAAGCTGGTGAGGGGTCTGGAGAACAAGTCATACGAGGAGAGGCTGAGGGAACTGGGCATGGTTAGTTTGGAGAAGAGGAGGCTGAGAGGAGACCTCCTTGCCCTTTACAACTCCCTGAAAGGAGGGTGTAGAGAGGTGGGGGTTGGCGTCTTTTCCCAAGGGAAGCATGACAGGACCAGAGGAAATGGTCTGAAGTTGGGGAAGGGGAGGTTCAGATTAGATATTTGGAAGAATGACTTTCCTGAGAGGGTGGTCAGGCACTGGACTGGCCTGCCCAGGGAGGTGGTGGACATATTTAAGAAATGTGGCTCTTCAGGGCATGCTATAGTGCCTGAGATTGTTGGGTTGTGGATGGGTGTGATGTGGTGGGTGTTGTGGATTTTTTTTTTTTTTTTTTGTTTGAGGTTGAACTCGATGATCTCAGAGGTCCCTTCCAACCATGACGATTCTGTGATACTGTGATTCTGTTTTATGACAGTTGCACATGTTTTTCAGTTCTCTTCATGGTTTTCCAGAAGAGCTGCAGTTATCCTGAATATTTCCTTACCGAGATGTCACTTCATGTGGGCACGACAACCTGACCTTCATGTAGGCTGAGATCCGTTGGCAGCATTCTTCACCAGATGTGCTGATGGCATCTTGATGGCACCTTTGTTGGCCTTGGTGCATCAGGAGGCAGAAAACCACCTCATTTCATCTTCTGGCCATCAGGATGCTGGGCCAGGCTTCTCCATGAGGGACCACCTGAAAGGATCTCTTGCCTTCTTGACTCGGGTGGCTCCTTCCAAAGCTGTGTGCCACGTACCATTCTCAAAAAACAACAGCGTGGGCATCAAAGAGAGCAAACGTGGCTGGACATACCTTCCTTGTGTAGTCTTCCTGTGCTGTCCTGCTCCTGTGCTTCGTCTCCACAGAGCGTGCCTCCTGGGTCTTCACCAATTTTGATTGCTTCTTCACTGCACGGGGGGGGGTTGTGTGTTCCTCCAAACATACGATGAGACCATTGCAGCTAATTCTCAGAGGAACTTTACCTCATGAGCCTACTAAAAAACATAGGGTTTTGAGTAAGAGACGCCCTAAGAAAAACTCCACCGCAGGACCACTGGGTAGTTTATTCCATTCCCTCTTTCCACTTTCCAGTGCTTTTTCAAAAGCTCTTCTTACCTGCCTGCCTCTTAATATAGATTTTGTTTAGGAAGCCAAGCCTGCCTGCCTCATGTTTTCCCTTGGATCCGTTCCCTGCTCCAAGTCAAGGTTGCCTACGGATCCTGCTTTGAAGTTCTTCTGCGACACATTGGCTGCACCCGGTGACTCTTCCCTCGCCTGACGTCATCTTGGGGGTCCCTCTCCAGCAGGAGGAGAGTCACATCTCCTCCACTCGCTTTGATCAAAATGAAAGCCATTTACAAGCGCCTGACGAGCCGGCGCAAACAGGCCCACAAGTTTCTAGCCAAAACTAGCCGACACAAAAATATCCTGGCTTTAACTTCGGCGGAGTCCTGAAACTGGCTAAGACGAGGCAAAGCCCAGAAGGAAAAAAACCCCAAACCCCCAACATTTCATTTCAATTTACGAGCAGTTTCTGATTGTTTATCTCAAATGGATCCCCCATCATCAAGTAAGCAAAATCAATGCAAGATCGCTTTAAATCAAAGCAAGTGTCCGTATAGGGTTTTACCTCTCTATTTTAAAAAGTTAATTTAAAATTACACTTCATGTTGCTCTCCTGCTTGGAAACGGCCTGTTTCTAGAGACCAGCTGGGCCCTGATGACGAGCAACGTTCAGCTCTCAGCGGTGCCCAGGGACAGGACAAGAGGAAATGGGCACAAACTTCAGTATAAGAAGTTCCACCTAAACATGAGGAGGAACTTCTTTCCTTTGAGGGTGGCAGAGCCCTGGAAGAGGCTGCCCAGAGAGGTGGTGGAGTCTCCTTCTCCGGAGACATTCAAACCCTGCCTGGACACATGCAACCTGCTCTGGGTGGACCTGCTCTGGCAGGTGGTTGGACTAGATGATCTCCAGAGGTCTCTTCCAACCCCATGTGATTCTGTGATTGGTCGTATCGCCGCAGCCTCCAGTTGTGATGCCTAGCATTTTTTGCCCCTCGACTCCTACCCCCAAGACCCACAGAAATGACGGGTTATCAAATACCTCTGGGATTACTGGCAGAACTTTGCTGAAAAGAGGGTGCAGGCTTTCATGGTGGGAAGAAAGGTCTGGAACAGAGAGAATTTGAGCTCGGGCACCACGAGGCATCAGGTAACCAACCTGGTCCTTTCACTTTCATACCCAATGGGATCTTCTTCCCAGGCTGGTTTTACGACGGCACGGGGACACAAAGGCAGAATTTACATCCACCGGCGCATTAACTCCTGTCCTGACCAGTGCTAATTATGTGGGACAGTGTTAATTCTTTTAGCAGCATTACCGCTGGCCTTACACTTCTGAAAGTGCCTTTGGGTGAGGTAGCTTACTTTGAAAAAGATATTTATGTGGGGAATAAATACAGAGTAGCTAATACACCATAAATTTCCGCTGCCGGAGAGCGGGCTTTAAAGTCTCTGGGCACAAAGACCGACAAACCCGTGAGTAAGAACTACTCAATAGAAAGGGTGGCAGGATCACCCTGTGTGATCTTGGGAAAGTAATTTTGATCTGGCATTGCTCTCCTGTAAAATTGGAAAAATAATATGTCCCTAACCCTCTCAGGGGTATAATATTTATTTTCTCTGCCTTGCCAATCATTCTCTTTGCTTTAAAAAAAAAAAAAAAAAAAGCGTTCTCCAAACCCTAATTTTTTTTATGTGTTTGCAGTATAAGACATAAAAGACATAAAACCATCATATTTTTCTATACTGTATTTTCCCCATTGTGTTGTACTGTTACCACGAGCACTTTGCTGTGCAGAGGCTTGGCTGTTTGCTGAGAGGATGAATTAAGACATCTAAAGTGCTTCAGCATCTTGGCTGAGTGGCACTGCAGAGCTGGAAGGTATCATTAGGCCAAATGGCTCTTTTTCTGCGGGAGTGAGAAGCCCAGATTTTTCAATGGATTGAGAAAAAGCAGTTCACCTTCCTCTATGCCCCTCATCCTCATACCCAAATAGAGGGCAGGAGGCCATGGCTTTGAATCATCAAATTCCTTTCACTCTCTTTGGTCCAGGCGTTCCTTTCCTGAGTTGGATGTCAGGGTCCAACCAGGGAAGACAGAAGATGCTGGATCCAGAAGATGGAATGCTGGCCAGTCCATGATGGCATCAGCATTCTCTGCAGTTCAGCTCAGTATTTCTCCTTCAAATGAATGGTTTTGTCGACATTTCATTGACTTCCTGAATGGTTTTGTGGATGTTGTTCTAAGTTGGGAGTCTCTGCTGTTAGATCTGCTAATGTCCACTCCCTTTGACCACTGGAACCCACCAGCCTTTGTCAGATCCATGGTGAAGGACACCCAAAAAAATAATACAGAAGAATCATAGAATGGTTTGGGTTGGAAGGGACCTTAAAGAACATCTAGTTCCAACCCCCGTCCCACGGCAGCTGGCTCAGTCATCCATTAAAGAGTGAAATGGATCTGTGGGGATTCCCAGCTTTTGGAAGTTTTTCTTAGTGGCAGGTCATGGTGTGCCAGTGTCAGGGGTGTGCTCGTGCTGACAGACGAGCGATGTTTAGGAATCTGCTGGTGAAAGGCTGCCTTGGTCCCCTGCCAGGCTGCACGAGCTGCTGCTCCTCTACCTAACGGGTGCACGCAGCCAGCCAGGCTGGCTCTGCCTCCAAGGGTTTCCCATCATCTTCCTCCAGTACGGGAGAACTTCCACCCATCTCCTCCAGGATGGGAGAACTTCCCCCATGGGTCCCTCCTTCAGTCTCACCAGCGGTCAGTGATGTTTGTGTCTGTTTCTCCCATCATTTCGTTGCTGCTGGCTTTTCCCTGGATACTGAGTGGATCCTCCTGCCACGTTGGTGTCACTGGTGAACTCTGGGGCTTCTGAACCCACCCCAGAAATGATCTTGGTGACCATAGTTCCTAAAGACATCCCAAGGAGAGCTTCCCCCCCTCCCAGAAGAAGTAGGTTGGGACATGCTTTTCCTGGCATCTCTCACCGCACTGGAAATGCTTATTTCAGCCTTTCCTGCTGCTCTCACAGCAGTGCCCCCCCATGCCAGCCTCAGGGGGTCTCCAACCTTGGCCAGGCTGCCTCTTCCCCAGGCTTCTTTCTCCAGGGCCCGCGTACTATATTTGGGTTAGTTTTAATCCTTTTCCTGACCATTTGGCTATTTGGTAGCATTTTTCTCAGTGTTTCTCTCAACAATACGTCCAGTAAGCTGGAATCTCAGGTGTATTGCAAACGGCTTTTTAACTAAGCCATCTTTTATATCTGCAAATGGATGCCAAGGTTCTCGACTCTGTATAAAGCCATTATCCATATGCTTTTTGGTTTGTTTTTTTTAGGTGAAAGAACTGTTTTAGATGACAGCAGTATGCAAGCACGCACGGTACTTTCAGTGGCCTAGACACGTTTGGCCACCTCCTCTGCCACCCTCCCCTCTGCTTTTACAAATAGAATCACAGACTCTTCATGGTTGGAAAGGACCTTTGAGATCATTGAATCCAACCACAAAAAAAACCTAACAAACACCACAACAAAAAATCCAACTCAAACCAAACAAAAAAACCCACAATCCCCCCCCCCAACAGACGCAAAACAACAATCTTGGGCACTAGACCATGCCCTGAAGTGCCATGTCTACACGCCTCTTAAACACCTGTAGGGATGGTGACTCCACCACCTCCCTGGGGAGGCCAATCCAGTGCCTGACCACCCTCTCAGGAAAGTCATTCTTCCAAATATCTAATCTAAACCTCCCCTGACCCAACTTCACACCATTTCCTCTGGTTCTGTCATGATTCCCTTGGGAGAAGAGGCCAACCCCCACCTCTCTACACCCTCCTTTCAGGGAGTTGTAGAGGGCAAGGAGGTCTCCTCTCAGCCTCCTCTTCTCCAAACTCAACATGCCCAGTTCCCTCAGCCTCTCCTTGTATGACTTGTTCTCCAGACCCCTCACCAGCTTGGTGGCTCTCCTCTGGACACACTCCAGCACCTCAATGTCCTTCTTGTAGTGAGGGGCCCAGAACTGGACACAGCCCTCGAGGTGAGGCCTCACCAGTGCCCAGTCCAGAGGCACCATCACTGTCCTAGTCCTCTTGGCCACATTGGATGCTGTTGGCCTTCTTGGACACCTGGGCACACTGCTGGCTCAGTGAGGCAACACCTGGCCAACGCATTCAAATTGAACTTTTGTAATTGCTTCTCCCCTCAATTCCTAAAATTTTAGGATTAATACAAAAATAAATAAATAAATAAAAACAAGGGAGGGAGGCTACGTTTTTATGCAGTTATTACCCTTTTCCACTTATCCTGCTCTGCCTTCACTCTTTCTGCCAGTGGCTCCCTGCCAAAGCTCAGGAGAGGGGAAGGGAATGGCTTATTCTCTCGCTTCCCCCTTCTGTTTTTAATCCTTTATAATTGCAGTGGCTTCGACAGAGCTGCTCTGATTTACTGGGGTGCAAGTGGTGGGACCGCTGGGGGTCCTTTCCCACTCCCCCCCAGAGAGCCGGGGGCAGAGACAAGCACCTTCCTGAAGGCTTGTGGGGTTCATGTTCATTACCAACAGCCCAGCACATGGCTCTCCACCTTCTCCCAAAACCATAGAATCATAGAATCACATGTGGTTGGAAGGGACCTCTGGAGATCATCTGGTCCAACCTCCACCCACTGGAGCGGGTCTACCTAGAGCATGTTGCACAGGAACTTGTCCAGGTGGGTTTGAATGTCTCCAGAGAAGGAGACTCCACCACCTCTCTGGGCAGCCTCTACCAGGGCTCCACCACTCTCACAGGAAAGAAGTTCCTTCTCATGTTTAGGTGGAACTTCTTATACTCAAGTTTGTGCCCATTTCCTCTTGTCCTGTCCCTGGGCACCACTGAGAAAGGACCATCCCCGTCCTCCTGACACCCTCCCTTTGAGGATTTGTAAGCATTGAGCATCACAGCTTTCTGCTTCACGTAGGAAGACGCAGCAACTTCATTCGTAAACACACACCCCACCCCACCCCCCCCGAATCAAAATTTAATCTATGGCTAACACAGCAGTAATTTCTCTTAAAGGCCGAATACAAAGAATACTAAGTGTTGCCTCTAAATAAGGCTGTAATTAATAAAGAAGTGATTTAATAAGCTCACCGGTATAATCTTCCCCCGCCAATTTCATCCCCAAACACACATCCTTTTCTCCCGAGCCAAAACCTGGCTTGCTGCAAGGAGAACTCAGGCCCCAGTAAACTGTGAATTTTTAAGGTGAAGTCATTCAACTCAAGGTTTCCTGTCCAAAAGGAAGAGGAAAAACATCTACTTAAAGGAAATATTAGTTAATCAGAGGACATCCCTTTCATAATAGAGGCTGCTGGGGGATTTAAAAGCACACTCTAATTACAATAGTTCCCTAATTATCTGCCTAACATCTCATTTTTCTGCCTAGTCCCACTTTTAATTATGTAGTACCATTTTTTTTTTTTTTTTTGGCCCATCACGCAACTGAAGTACTCTATTTTACAGGAAATAAATCCTTTTTAACTGGCGATGTCAGAGAAGAAATATTGTCGCTGCCCCCCCCGGGCTTGTTTAAAACCTCACAGGTTTTCTCAAGCAAGAGAAAACACCCTAAACCACCAAAAAAAAAAAAGGGTTTCCATCCAGTATTTAAGGTTTATCTCTCGAACTCTCGTGGCTCGGTCCTCCGACATTCCGTGGGATCCCTGCCACCAGCTGCCGGCAGAATCAGCCTTGGCCTTTGAACCACCCCAGCGTGTAAATTTGCAGAACGGAAGCAATATTTGAGCTGTGTTATCTATAAGCATCTGGCCATCAAGATCTCGCTTCGCGATTAGGGAGAGGCGAGAGGAAACCCCCGGGGAGGGGGCGGAGGGGAGAGAGGAAATCCCACACACGGGGTTCCCATTTCCAGCCCCGCCGTGGGTTTCCTGCCCGGCAAATCCCGTCTCTCCGCTTCCCCAGAATAAAATACGAAAAAAAAAAAAAAAAAAAAGAATTACCCCTTCAG
Organism: Scolopax mira; assembly: GCA_004320125.1. Lineage (NCBI taxonomy): Eukaryota > Metazoa > Chordata > Aves > Charadriiformes > Scolopacidae > Scolopax > Scolopax mira. Next base: position 16,649 of record BJBW01014869.1, read on the forward strand.
GGATGTTGTCAGGCTTAATGGATGTTTATAAATCGCTCGAACAAAAGGTGCTATGTCAGTGAAAAGCGCTGGCTCTTCCCCATGATTATTCAAATGCTCATTAAAATGCGGTTTGCTCCATCCTTTCCCTTGGCTTGCGGGGGAGGCAGCCGAAAGATTTAGTCTTTGTGGGAAAGGGGGAGAGCGCCAGCGCTCCCCTCCGGGTGTGGGAGCGGCAAATGGAGAGAGTGAAGGGCCCTTGGCACACAGGTAGGGTTTCAGCCAAGGCTTTTGGGCTACCAGCCACGCTACAAGCTCCAACAGACCTGGGGATGGCGAATTTCCACCCCCCCCACACCCCCCCCCCCTCGCCAAGGAAGACAAGCCAGGTATTAACGGTACCAAGCCCTGCTCAAATTTGCACCTCTCACTGCTTCACCTCTGCTCCTGATGGAATCGGGGATCAACCTTTCGTCAAAATTCTTCCTAATGTGTATTTCACCATTTTTATTTATATTTATTTCTTTCTAAATAACCCAGGTTATTTAGAATCCTCACGTGAGATAGGGAGTGCTCGGCTACCCAGCAAGCCCACCCAAAGCTGGGGTGCTTCTTCCTTCATGGATGCCTCGTTATGTCATGGCAGCTTGGTCTGCCGGGGTCTGAGGAAGACATGGTACATCTTCATCCCTTTTCACTGCCACCTCAGCTGGTGGAAACAATTCTTTGCTGTGAGGGTGGTGAGAGCCTCACCACCCGGAGAAGCTGTGGCTGCCCCATCCCTGGAGGGGTT
>BJBW01014870.1:0-39254 GCA_004320125.1 Scolopax mira
TTCCTATACTATTAAAATTAGATATATCAGCTTCCACCCCACAATGCTCTCCTAGGGAAAAAAAAAGTCTCCCCAGAGTAGAATTTAAAGTCTCAACATTTTGCAACTAGGTAATCCTTGAATAATTGATTGGTATTTATTACATCATCATGAAAAAACCTACAGAGAAAATAACCAACTTCACCTGTATCTTTTTCAGCAACTTACCTTGGTCTCACACTTTATTCATGCAAACAAATATTGCAGCATTATTCCCTCTTGTTCTATAAAGAGCTACTAGCAAATTCCTGTTTGTTCCTTACACCTGATGTCCCCATTTCACACCTTAAACTCTGACAAGTGTATTCCTTTCTATTTCTACATTTGCTTTAACACCACCTCTCTGATGGTTATCAATAATCCCATCACACAAACCTGCCCCTTTTTCTACTACAGCTGCAACTCTCCAGCCCTTCAAGTTCCTTACAAAGAAATGTGTACGAAATATGAGCACAGCACATTATGACCACACTCTCTCCATACAGCAGAAAAAAAATACTCTTCTGCAAATTTTCCACGAGAGAGAACAATATAAAGGTTGCAATGATCATACTGAAAAGTTATGGAAATAAATATTCTGAGCTTAGGTCAGTACCACGCTGATGTCACTTAACAAGCTAGTGCTCAGTTCTCTAAAACTGTGACAGAAAAAACTACTTTTGTCTTCCAAGAAATTTAATTTCTATACATGAATTCTAAGGTTAAAGATTGAAGATTAAATACATGGTCCTGCAACTGAAGCAACAGATCATTCCATGCACATATGAAGTTAATTACAGCATTTAGAATTAGCCTATTGTCTAATTATCCTAATTTTACAATACCTAATTCTATATATACACAATAGAGTAGGAAAATACTCAAATGTTTGTTGACACTTGGTAGTAAACTTTTTGGGGGCGTATCTCCAATTGTTGAGCATTTTAAGGAATTACACATCATTTTATGATTAGAAAGGAGTGACAATGTTGAAACTGAAGCAATTACAACTCCTAATACACAAAGGAAGTGACGTAAAGACTACTATAGTGCAAGCATAAAGCATAAAGCAAATTTTTCTTTTCGTGGCTTTTATTCCAACTTTAGAACTTCTGTACCCAAATCACTAACAAAGGGCCTACAAAGATCAACACTGTTGCATATATTTTATATTCTGGTGAAGATACTACAAGAAGTATGTATATTTTTAAAATGTAACATAGTTTAGAAGCAAATGGGATCTTGTTCATCTGGAGTTATCAGGTCATGAAGCCAACTGGTAAGAGACGGCTGCACTGGCTACGAGAGTTAGAGATGGCATTTAAGGGAAAAGGCAATTACATTTAATCAACAGCTGATGATTTTCTTGGGGGAAGAAGGGGGGGAAATCAGAAGTGGTGTATCATTGTCTGCTTCCAGCATCAAAATTTTGACTATCACAGCTATCAACAGAAAATCCCGTTCTCAGACTTTTTCACGCCAGCTCAGTATATTTACTAACTTACAACTGTTTTTCTGAGAGGTTTTGGCAAGATTTGAAAAGAAAGACTCCAACAACAAAAGAGACACCTCCCCCTCAAGAAACCAACTGCTCTTCTTTTGCATTTAGGCAGAGCGCTCTTCTCTCCTTAAATTAGCTTATACCAATTAAAGTCTTTAAGACTCAGGCACACCTAAGCAATTCTTAAACACGAGCAGAATCCTTCCCTTGGATAATTTATGTTTAAGTCCATTTTTTCAAGATTCTATTCAAACTGAAATGGAAGCAGGAGGAAGGGGACTGTGGAAAACTCCTGTATATGCTAAGAAATACAAAATATTAGCTTGTATCTTTAGTGTAGCTACACGTCACTGCTGAAGATGTTATCAGTCACAAGTAAAAACACTGGAATTCAGTATTTGAAGTTCCAGAAGAACTCAAATCCTTTGCCTACCTGATATGCCATTCTTGCTGGTGTTCAATAAAGCTACAGATGCTGCAGAAACTCTTTTATTATTCACAGTCTGCCCTGGTTTCCTTGAGGTACATTCTTCGCTATCGCTGTCCTGTAGATTTAGTAGCCTTGGCTGAAAACACTGCAGTCGACATGATCTGATATTGCTTAGTATTTCAGGAAGGGACAGTCTGTTTTCACAACGTTTATTGGAAGCATTGGTCCGTGAAAAATTAGAAGAAAAGTCTAAAGTCTGGGAAGAGCTTGAAAAACTGTTCAGCATTTCCGGGTCAATCTGTCTCAAGACAGGATCGTGTTCTGTGGATATTCGGTCCATTATAACCCTGATTAAAGAGGATGAGAAAAAAAAAACAAAACATTGGTTTATCTCTTTTTTTTATTTTTATCCTTTGAAGAGGAATGAATAGTAAACGTGAGGTGACTGTACCTTCCACCCCTGCCAATTCGCCTTCTTGCAAATCCTATACATCGTCTTGGAATTGTAAGGGTCGTAAGGCAATGCCTGAACCTCAGTTTGTCCAATTCTGCCAATTCTGAGTTTTCATACGAAGAATTAGTTTGGTCCAAACGAGGCTGTAAAGAAAAAAGGAAAGTGCAACATTTTGCACTTGTTTAGAGTGTATTCTTTGGTTAGGTTTCTACTAAAGTGATTATCATGCACAGGCTACAGCATAGAAAACGACCACTATCACTTGATTAACCATGTTCAGATCATGAAAGAAGTTGGAAGACTTTTAAAAAACACATGAATTCATGAAGCAGAAAATCCTCTTGCCTTGATTAGTCATAAAATTAGATGCCACAACCAAAATATAGAACAAGTCAGAATGAATTCATTCTACCAAGAAGTACCTAATACTGTCCTACCCAGACACAGCCCCGTCTGAGAACGGCTCTTTTGGTGATTCATCACAAGATATAGAACACAATTCTTCTCTTGTCACAGCCTCCAAGCCTCAGGCTCTTAGAAGCCAAAGGACTTCCTGCAGGCAAGGCTGTATTTGACTAGGGTTTGCAATCATCTAATCCTCCTAGTAAAGGTCAGTAGCGTAAAATTTTTGTCTGTAAAAATGAGTGTATGAAAAATAACAGATAGAAATACCTCAAAACCACATGCACAACTCCAGTGCTAAGTATCACGCTGCAGAAGAATGCTTTTAGCAGTTATTGTGACTAAGGAAATACAGAGAAGGCCTGTTCACTTATCAAGGATCAGTCCAAGCTGAATCACCAGTTGTACAAAGCAAAGTGACAACAATTCCCACCTCGGAGAGCTGGCAGCCAAAGCACAGAGGTAATTTCCAAAAGGGTTCCTAAATGTGCAGTTTAGTTTTACTCATGGAACACGTGCTGCCAAAGGTCACAGAAGCTGCTCTGAACGGCCTTTGTTCCAATATGCAGCATTCCATTACCAGATCCTGACTGTACTTTCTGTATCAGCTTATCTTGGGGTATTTTTATTACTCTATGAATATCTTCGCTATTATTATGAACTCAAAGCTGTGTAATCTTTACACACAGAAATGCTGTGTGCTATCTGAAAAATAAATATTCATTAAAATAATCAATTTCTGTGATCAGGTTAAACCTACACTAACAGCAGTGCTGTTGATTCAACCAATTTACGCTAAGAGTTAACCAAAATTCAAATGGCTTCAGTAGTTAAAAAATATCTCAAAAAGTCTAACATTAAGGCTGTTAAATAACCTGCTTCTGAACAGCAATGGGAAAGAGTAATAGAAAAGAATGAAAATACAAGTTTTCAGTCATCTCAGCTTCTTTTGGCAAAGGAGGTAACTCACAGGCTAAAGGGAAAAAAAAGGAGGGTAAGTTCTAAGCAAAAGAGAAGCTTCAGGTAAGCAGAAAAGGGAAACTAGATTAGCCATCAACACATTAAAAACTCACCCAAACTGAAAGAACAGTAAGTTAAGAGGCCACACAAAATGGGTGGGAAAGAGACAAATATGTCTTAAATAACCTACTGATAAATTTCCAAACAGTTAAAAACAACGAGATATTCTTGGAAATATTCTGGAGTGACTGAAGCACAGCAGGACAAGGCAAAGCAAGGACACGAGCAGGTGCCAGCACATCTGACCTGAGCCAAGAACTGTTAGTACAACCTGTGGGAGACACCCATGCTGTAACTGGAATATTCTGGGGGGTGTCTGTGCTTCTGAAACAGCCTACCTAGTAACTAAATGATTTCCCTGTGACTTTAAAGGCTACACAATTGCGCAATTGTTTTGTCATGTAACTCATTCTTCCCATGGGAAGCAAGACAAAAAAAAAAACAAACCAGAGTCATTATAGTGTTGTGTTGCCTTTCTTGGTCCTCTGCAGCCTAAAGCTCCCTGTCTATAAGCACAGTAAATTTTCTTAGGTAAAAAAAAGTCAGTCAGTGGTTCTGAGATGATGACAGGACACCAGTAATTAGTCTCTGTCCTCTGCACATTCTTGCAATCCCAACCTGATGTTCTTCAATATATATTTATACAGCTTGCACTGATTTAAAAAGAAAATTTTGACTTAACTCTATGAAAAAAATCCTTAACAGATTTCCCCCCCTCTGCTTCAGTAGCAGACTCTCCTCAATGCCCCAGTGGGATTCCTCAGCAGGTCTGAGAACTGGGACAACTAGTACCTGACTCTAATGAGCTCTTCAAGCTGGGAAGAAAGGACGTGCTAAGAAAAACAAAAAAAAATAAATCTCTCTCTCTATTCTTAACAGCGGCCGAATCAGTCTGCAGGCAACACACTGTATTACTGTCAGGTAATCAGAGAGGAACAGTGTAATGAGAGTAATGCTCGTGAAGACTGAAAATGATTGTCTTTGGATTCACCAAATCAAAGCCTCGGTGGCGAGAGTGGGAACAGAAGAACTATGGCATTAGCAATACCCCAATCTAAATTTAAAAAAGACCCCAAACAACAACATAACAAAAACCACCCCACTAAATCAAAGAGCAGACAGTCTTACAGCGTAATACTGGCATCCTGCTCTTCTCCTGAAAGCACAAGGGCCATCAGGATCATTTTCTTCTTCTGCTTCTGATACTGGTGAGGGTACCTAGATGAGAAAGCAAAGTAATTCTTCCAAGTGCCACATTTATATTCTATAATCTTACTTATTTGCTATACAACTTTATATTTATATAATATGAGCTGCCACGTTTACATATTAAATGCAAGCTTCTCTGAAGCATAGCTTAGAAGAAAAACTCACAGTTTAGGTGAGTATCTTTTAAACACATCCACTGTTCAACAGTGTTTATTCTCCATTTGAAGCCAGACTGACCAAGTTACAGGCAACTGAAATTTCTACCTTCCCTACACTGAGACTGTGTAAGAGAGTCATTACCTGCGGGAACTCATCTTCATCCGAGCTGTGGAAGTCATACTGTTTAATATCACTCTTGTTGACAACAGGCAAGGGCTCAGCAGAGGGCTGTTGAGGAGTTACTACACACTCTATTTTAGGTTTCTTCAGATACTTCTTCTTTTGACGTACAACATCTGACACCTCCTCCTTTAGAGATGAATGATGAGGATGCTGTGTGTGAAAAACAAGACAAAAAATTTAAGACAACAAAGTAATTAACTTCTCTTCTCATGCCTGGAAGACATGACTGCTTATCTTCCAAAGCGTCGCGACACACAGTGTCTGTGGAATATTTCATAATGCAAAATTTATTCAAAGCATTACAAAACCCAGAACTTTACTTCTGATCGTCTTTAGAGATGTTTAGTAATAAACAAACCGAAAGCTTTCAACTCAGTGTATATAGTAATTGGAAGCCCTATTTCAGTTAGTTTCCAAAATCTCAGCTTTCTATAGCTTTCAATTTTCTGAACTGCTCAGTTAGGTTCAAAAGAAACAATCTAATCTGTTTCATGTTTCTCAGATTGTTCGTATTTTTTAAAAGATGTAACTGTATTTGGTTTTCTATTTAAGATTTTGCTAACAAAAACCCTCTGTACTAAGCAACTCCATTAATATTAAACTGCTCACTCGAACACAAATGCTATTAAGCTTCAAAGCTTTTCAATTAAAAGGAAGATTACTTCATTTGCAAAATTCTCAATTACAAGTAAATGCCAGTGCAGTTTTGAAAAAGTGTTTAGATTTACCCCTAGTTACTACTTATCAATAACCGTCTGACTGAAACCATTCCAGTAATGGAGCTCAGCTTCAGAATGAGAGGAGAAACACTAAATTCCTGCACAAGAACCGAGATTTGTGTTCAGTCCCGTGCCCACTAGGTGTCGTGGGTGCTAAGCACAAATTTCAGCAGCTCTTCAGCTCTCCAGCCTTGCAGCCAAGCATTTTATAACAATTAGTAGTTCAGGGTATTTCTCAAATTCTCAAAAAAGAGCTTAATTCAAAGTTGGTTGCATTTTTTCTCTGTCAGATTAACAGTGGAACATCAAGTCTTATCCTTTTTCTATATTGTCCTCAGCTCAGAGAGCTAAACTATAATGATGACATGAAAACAGCCTGGAGCTGATACTTTACTCTTGGGTTGTTTGGGGGTTTTGTTTGTTTCAAAAACATGACCATATTTATGTTTTTGTATTTAAGTTTTAAAGTATTTAAGTTTATACCTCCTAAAAGGGAGAAAAAGATACTTAACAGCTTAAGTAACCATTAAAGGAAATAGGATATGAAAAAGTAGAAACAAGACAAGCAGAAGAACCATTTCTAACAATACAATTATGCTAAGACTCGAATCAATTAATTTTGTAATTGATGCCTGTATTAACTGCAAAAAAAACCCCAAATCTTATGTTGAAGTAGTAATTCTAAAAACATTAACCCACGATGGATGTATTTGTCAATACTGCTGCATGTAGTGTAAGCTGCTTATGACTGTACTACTGTCTTTCATGTAAATCTACTGGAACCACACCATATTGGATGCAGCCCTGAGTGATGTGCTCTGGGCAACCCTGCTTTGGCAGGGGAGTTGGACTGGATGATCTCTAGAAGGTCCCTTCCAACTCCAACAATTCCGTGATCACCAGAACCAACAAATACAGCCATAGTCATGGTTAACAAGGAACCTCCCCAAAAAAAGTATCTTAATTATCTTCCGCACAGATGTAAAGACTGGCCTCGGAGATAGACCATAATGAGCGTACAAAATGCTACCATCTGATTCGGTATCAAATCTGAACAGTGACAGAAGATACAGAGCTCCCTTTGATGTGGTGGGTTTGGGGTTTTTTTTTTGTTTTGGGCTAAGAGGTTTTTAGGGTTTAGTTGGGGTTTGAGTGAAATGTTTCTTCCCGAGACAAGAAAAAAGCAAACCGTTACAGTTTTGCATTTCTAGCTAGGGATTATTCTTATATTACTACTTCTCCAGGTGTTAATAACAAGGTCAATTATATAAATAAAACGAGATCCACTGGGTTTCTGTACAGATTAAAAAATATAAAGGAAGACTTTGTCAAAGTAGCATTAAGTATAGCATTCCACAACTTCTCTAGTTTTAGAAACACAAAGTAACTGGTGTGTGACACATCGAGTCAGCTCTTGCATCCTTCTGCCCTCACTCTCTCAGAGCAGCTTCCCATCCCTTTGCAGAAACAAAAGGTTCCAAATTTAGCCACTCTTTCTTCCACCTTCCTGTGTTTGCCACTCACCTGGCTGTGGCAGACAAACATGCCCATTCAGTGTTACTCAGAAGCGCGCAGGCCTCGATGATAACAAGCTACTACAAATTCCAGTATGTGTTTTTTAAAACATTAGTTGCTTCCAACTTTTTTCAGCTGTCAGCAAGATAACAGAGTTGCATTCTTGTGCCTGGAAATGTCACTAATCAGAAATTACTTAAACAGTTCAGAGTAGTTTCCAGAATCCTGAAGTATTCTAGCTATGATTCAGTAAAATCCTGTATTTTCAGGACTATCTTCGCACCAGGGGCCAATCAGTGCTCGTGGACAACACCAGCAGAAAAATTCAGTGTGTGCCAAGTCTCCCTTTGAGGGGAGGAGGAGAAATAATTCCCTTTACCTTGCATTCTCATGGAGGTCCTGATGTCCATTTAAAACTTACGTGGGGAAAACCAATAAACATTAAATTGGAAGCAAACCCAGCAGCCTCCTGGTATCCTACCTTCACTTACAGCAGCCTCCTACTCAGTTTTCCAAAGAGAATATCCGCAGGGAATATTCAAAAGAAAGACAAAACAGCTACCAAGAGACTTGCAGCAGCAGAAACCTTACCTTAACTTTACACTCTTGAACTTTGTGGTGATTTCCATTATGAAGAGTGGATGGAGTTGTGCTCATCTCCTTTTCAGGTCTATTAAGCTTCACTTCATTGAGGATTTCACCTCCATAATCACCCAAATGGTACCTCAAAAAAAACCCCACAATTAAAAATATAGTAACGCCTTCCCACTGGAAAATATTTGAAAGACACAAAACAGTGTCAAGGCAAAGACTCTGCATAAAACCCCTTTCAGTTCAGCTCCTGAGGTTTACAGTGCAATATAAACCCTTCAGCCCCACACGCATGCAGAAGACTAGCACAACAGTCACAGAATCGTCCAGGTTGGAAGGGACCTTTCAGATGATCAAGTCCAACCATCAACCAAACACTGTCAAGGCCACCACTAACCCACGTCCCTCAGCACCACGTCTGCCTGGCTTTTAAATCCCTCCAGGGATGGGGACTCCACCACTGCCCTGGGCAGCCTCTGCCAAGGTTTCACAACCCTCTCAGTGAAGATATTTTTCCTAATCTCCAACCTAAACCTCCCCTGGTACAACTTGAGGCCATTTCCTCTTGTCCCATGGCCTGTTCCCTGGGAGAAGAGACCGATCTCCCCTGGCTACACCCTCCTTTCAGGGAGTTGGAGAGAGTGAGAAGGTCTCCCCTCAGCCTCCTCTTCTCCCATACAGCAATAAATTTCAGCAGGTGTTTTCAAACATACTTGATGAAAATTAAAACCTTGGTGTTATAAGTGACCTCTTTCAGGTACAATTTGCTATTTTACCTTTTCTCAACAACTTCCAACGTTAAATGCAATAGCTCGCGCTTTGTCTTCTCTCTCCTCTTAATCATCTCCAGAATTGTTATGGCTCTGCTAAACTCTCTTCTTAATTTCAACATTTTCTCATAAGACGCTTCATCATTCTTTCGATTCTATTGAAAGATTAAACAAATTTTAAGTCAAAACAATTTTTGAGATGAAGCTGAAAAAGAACTTTTCATCCATTTCCCCATATGCTTTCTCTGCTCAGATTCCTTATCAGCCCAGTGGAAGTTTGTCAGAACAAGGAATTCAAGACTTGGTTCCTGAAACACTTGCTCCACCTTGATTCCACACACAACGAGGTTGTGTACGTATGTGTAGAAAGTTGATGTCAAATGCTGAATAATTGCAGATTTTCTAGTTCAAATCAATTTCTGTACAAATACAAAACCTGAATTATTTGCTCCATGGCAAATGGTAGATCGTTTTCCCCTTTGTCACAGAAGGGGAAGTGTGTAACCCAGCAAGTCCCACAGCTGCTCGTGGCAGCTGTGCAGTGTGTGCTGATACCTATAAATCACCCCTTCAGTTTCAGCTTTCTAGCAAACGGACAGACTGTAAGTTGTCTGTAGAGAACTCGTGGATTACACACTGACTATGTCATTGAGCAGGTTGGAAGTTTAGCTGGATCATCTAATACTGCAAATATAAGCAGAGGCAATCGGATCAGGAGCTGTGGAACCATACAACAGATCCTGCAAGACACCGGAGAGGAATCAAAATGATTCCTGTCGCTGCGGGATTTAAAATGACAAATGGAAAACAGTAAAGTCTGACAAGTTACCTTTCTTGTTTGCATCTTCTCAGTCCTCCTCCGGAAGGCAACATAGGGGTCGTTGTTGGTGGAGCCATCCCTTTTTTCCTGTTTGATTTGGGGGATGAGAGACGGCCCTCTGCAATTCTTACGCTTTCTTACCCAGTAGTCATAAACAGCCTTGATAAGGTAGTCATCCTCATTTAGCAGCAATTTAGCTTCCTGAAGAGTTACAAGCTAAAAGAGAAAATTGAAAAAGTGCAATTTAGATAAGGGTGGGGTAGTGGTGCAGGGAGAAAGTCACTGCACACTCACATCTCTCCTACGCTTTCAAACCTGATTCTTTTCAAGACAGTAAAGGGAGGAGGAAAACCCACTGATCTAAACTGAAGTACCTGAGCCACCAGTTGGTCTTCCTAAGTTAAACATATAGTTCCCAACTTTTCTGACCCAGCACCATCATCATTTCCTCAGAAACTTTCATACAATACTCTACAACTTCATCAATTTTTCATGAAATCTGAAAACCCTGTTTGAAACAATTACAAGCCCAGGATATAAATAACTTACTACAGTCTGTAGATCATGATTTGGGAATCATTTTGACTTTTTTCTAAAAAAAGAAGTTTCTATTGGCTAGCCATTATTAACGTATGATTGTTTGCCAATTAGATTGCCCTAGAAGATACTTTACTTTAGACAAGGTATTCTGAAATAAATTAGTTATTTAATTTTTCCCAAAAAATGTTTACTTTGTGAGAGAAAAGGATAATAACCATCCCTGTTTATTGCAGGGGAAAACACATTACATTATTATCTATACATTACAGAAACAAAGACATTCACTTCTAAGCTATTTCAGCAGGAGGTAGTTAAACATAGGTAATTAAATGATAACTTTTTTTTCTTTTTAGTTAAGCTTTTTATACAGAAATTGGACTCCAAATAAATGCAAACTCCATCACTGACTACCTAGTACATTAATTCTAACACGTTCCTATCACTTCAAACCTATTCATCACAACATTTTGGCCTCTTAACACACAGCACTGAACTAAAACAGGTTCAGTAACAGAGGCAGAGCTATGGATCCTGCAGTGGATTTCTCACTGCTGCAAAACATCCATCTTGCTGAGAAATAACTCTGCCTGTTTCAAACCTGCCTTTCAGAAACTGATCCTTCAGATGTAATTTTTCAGTAATGTTTTTGCCTTTAAAACCCTTCTCCAGACACTGACCTCCTGGAACGCCTCAGGAACCAATTAAGACACTGAAACACAATTAAGATACTGGTACCCTTCAGATAAAATAAGCGACTAAATAAAACCCAGCACGTGCTTCCTTGTAAAGCAAGGGAGAATTGGATTCTCATGTGCGTTTACAGCCAAATCTGTACACCATAAGCTTCTTCCATACCAACACAGGTAAAACCAGATATTGGAAACTGTCTTCTCTAACACACTGTTGTTAGGAATTTTAATTTTAAACCCTCTCCCCCCAGCCACCCCCTACAAGCTCCCTCCCTCCCTCCCCACCTATTTTTCTAAGTTACCAATATTGAGAATAAGAGACAGCAGCGTGGTTTCTGTGTAACTGCAAACTCACAAACACACCTATTCTGTTAGTAAGAAATACAAAGCAAGCAAAAAACCACCCAGAACCACCCCACCAGAAGACTGAGGTGTTTTGATTTCTCAGTTATTTCTTAACATAGTACAATACCTGACTGGAACTGGCTTTTTCGAGCCTGTCAACCATTATTTCAAACTGCAGCGGCTTGATTTCCATCTTCCGATTTAGTCTGTTCAGTAAAGTTTCATCCTCAGAGTCCATATCATAATCTGGCTGCTCGTTGTCCAGATTAAAGGCTGAAAGAAAAATACAGAGGCACAAAAAAAAGTGAAATGTTTGGTAAACATCACACTCTGGAAACACAGAAGTGTGCATCTGACAATCAGAAAACAAATTTCAGATTAGCACATTTCTGCTGTAACTCTGCATATCTCTGACTTCCAATGTGAGGGGAATCAAAAAGATTCATCTTATTTTAAGTGGCTCGAAGAGGTCACAGAAAAAAAAAAAAAAGCCTTAGTTAAAAGATTCCCATAGAAGTTTTAACATATCTTTGCAAAACAAGAGCAAAAATGCTTCTTAACGCTGTTATAATACTGCTCCTCCAGAACATCCCAAGATTCTTAACAATCAAGATAATTTTCCATCAAATCCCAGATTTGGAAAAAAAGCACTTAAATCCCAATACAATTTCAGGTGCCCAAATTTAAATAGTTCAAACCTAGAGTCTTAAAATATTTAATACACTAAACTTTCCTTTTTTTTTTTCCTTCCCATTCATGTAACTGTGGAAACTAAAAATACTAGACCAATCCTGTGGGAATTGTTACTTTTTCTCCAAAACCAACTCAACTCAAATACAGAACCTGAATATTCCTCCAAACAGTAAGTTCACAACTTTACAATAAAGCTCATGTCTTTATTACAGGCTGCACTATTCATTTTCTATCCTTACACAAATTTCCCAGTCCTGCTAAAAGCAGGATAAAGTTATCATTCAGGTAACAACAGCAGAAAGTACGTTTTACAGTAAGTATGAGCAAATTGCATACAAATGCAAGAATTCTTAATAAGAAACATCAATTCTACCTAATATTTCACTTCTTCAAGGATTTATTAACTACAACACTCCTCTGGCCCAACACGCTGTAAACATATGATAAAAATGTATTTCAAGAAGCTGTTAATAATAACAGGCTGTAACTATGTATTAAGTGGAATTATTAACAATATTAATTCAGTAATACAAGTTGCATGGCACTTGTCACATGACACTGTCATTGGGCATGTGACCCACGGCATCCCTCTAACAATTAACAACTGCCTATTAGAGTTAAATTGCAGCTTACAGCACTGGATCCTGCTTTGCCAGTGCCAGTTTGTAGGAATCAAAAGTTTGGATATAAAACTGACCCAGATTTTATTTTTTTTTTTTTTAGTTCTGTACAACTGCATCACAAACATCCCCAGGGAGGACCATGCAGCTGAGAGAAGAGGGAGGCTGTTACAGGGCCTGGGGTGAGCTGCACAGCCAGATGTTCCCATCATTTTGGATAAAGCAGATCTATGCTCCGAAAACCAGGTGTTTAACCTTATTCCTACAGATGACATGAGAATGCACAGAAATCCACTGCAGTCCCGAAAAGGCACTGCTTGTTTACCCTCAGACAGATATTGATCTTACACCCAAAAAAAGCCAAACTATTACCTGTGAGTAGATAATTCACTAATCCCCTGCAAACAAAAACTGTTCAGGTCAATATTTCTAAAGCAGCATCTCGGTGAGCAGGAGGATGCCTGGGACAGGGAAGACGTGGGAGCAGTCCCATGAGCTCACCTTCGTTTCCACCAGGAGGAAAGAAGAGTCACCTAAAGTTCTTGAGCCACACACCTTCCTGAACCACCTCTCAGAACAAAAGGGGACTGGTGTGACCCTATGGTGCACCTCAGCTGAAAGCAGGAGAGTCCCTCCCTCTCACTGTTAGCGAGTTGAACCAGTTTGCAGAGGTACCCAGTGAGCATCAGGACCAGTTCAAGACACACAAGCACAAGTGGGACAGGGAAGAAAAGCAGAACTTCTCTTTCTGGCTGTGGTCTTGGTTTGTCTGCCCCTGTGAATCACTGGAGAAGTACCGGGTCAAGTCCACCTATTTCATACCTAGTACTAAATTATTTGCTGATAGAAGATCAGCTCCCTTAGCACTCATTTTGAGACTTCATGAATAATAAACGAAGTGCTGAAAAACAGAAAAAGCTAAGATTCTTAAAAAAAAAAAAAACACTACCAAAACTACATCCTCAATTTCAATCCTACAAAAATATTTCAACAAATACTCCAAATGACAAGATAAAAGGTATCCAACAGGTACTTGCCAGGAACAAGTTCCATCAAATAAATCCAGTACTGCGAGAAGGGTAGCAGCCCTTGACACACATCCTGCTTTTCATGCCTTCTAGCAATGCTTTTCTTTCACTAGTGATGCCTCTCATGCTGTTTGTCACAATCTGTAGTTATCAATATGCTTCACATTCAAAGAAAAGGGGTTTCCACAGGTTAAGGCTGCTGAAGCAACGGGAGCAAATCTGCGTTCCAGCTCCTGGTTCACTGCAGACAGGAAGGCCCCAAAGCCTCAGCAGCCTGGGGAGGTCTGTGAGCCTCAGGAAACACAAAGCATTCACTCTTCCTTTAACTGCTGCGTGCAGTTCATCAAAATAAGGAGGTAATCAACCCCAAGATGGCTCACCACTGCTCTGGGACACTCATGGAAGCATTCTCCTTCCCTGAAGTTTGTCCATCTTTGAAACACACTTGCAGTGACATCCTTAATCATCAGTTTTCCTCTGTTCCCAAGCACTGGGCGAGCAGTGCTGGTTCCAGAAAAAGCCATTTTTCATCCCACACTTGGCCTCTAGCATGGCAGTTTGCTGGCTTCAAAAGCCATCACAAGACCCAGGTGGTTTATGTGCTGTGTGATCCAACTATCCATCACCACACTCTGCTCCTGCCCCTGCCATGGCAACGGATGCAATGGCTCATTCACACCAGCAAAAATTAGTGAAGAACTAGACCCAGGCACAGAAAGCACCACACTTCAGATGACCCGCTACTAGTTAGCGTTTTAACAACGACTAATCTCCAGCTCATGTAGTTAAAAATGGATCATCTATATCCCTTCATTCCAGTAGCTCCTGGAAGATTCTGATGTATCTCGCTTTCCTACTCCAAAATTTCTCCACACTGTTTCTCCAGAGCACTGTTGGACAGGGCCCCGGGGATGCCACCAGTAAGGTTTACCTCATATGAATGCTCAGAACTGGGTGTGCTAATTGCTGCTGCAAACCCAACATCCCAGTTCACATCCTCTGCCACTCCAGCTGCTCCCAACCAAGTTTACACTAACTTAACTTAAAAACAAATTGGATTTCTGTAAGTCACATTACATTGGTTTTAACTGAACTAAATGAGGTGATTTCATTTAGCTAACTTAATTAAGGCTGTGGTTCCACAGTCACTTTACACTGGCACAGGCATGAGCTCCCACCGAAACAAGTGGTTCCAGGAGCTTCCCTCCCCAACGAGCCACGCTCCTACCACCTTGCTCTTGCCAACACCAGCGATTTTGCCACGGGCCAAGACAAAAAAAACCCTGATAAATACGGAGGTTCACTTAACCAAAAAAATGAAAGATAAAGTTTCTTCCCAGAGTTAGCTCCCCACAAACACAACCATCATCAGAAAGGTGCTGGCAGTAAGAAAGGATTGGGCAGAGTCGATCCCGATGGCAGCAGGTACATCTCTGCTGACCAAAAGCAAATGAAGAACCACATCATGGTAATTATATCCAAAGCAGTAACAAAGAAGCAAAACAACCCCTCAATGGGAAGGCTTCAATGGCACCTGACGGGAACAGAGCTTCCAATGCTCCCCACCTGCACCAAAACCCCCCAGCAGGGGAGGCAGCAAGCAAATACCATTTACATACCCAGGCTGTGTGCCCACAGCCAGCACAGATCCTGCTACAGCATCCTCTAAAAATGGGGAACACACAAGGAATAAAATCTGCACAACTCTTGGTTACATGAAATGCCCTTCGCTTTAACTTAAAAAAAAAACAAAAAACCAAAACCCAAAACTTACTGGAGTTCATCTCACACAACTTAAGTGAACATTAGTTGAACAATCTGGCTATATGATGCATACACAAATAGGTAAGAGATACATATTACATAATATATATAAACACAGTATCTTTTTGCTCTGTTTCTGTTAGGGACACAAGTTTTCTTACACTCATTGAGCTCACTTAATTCTAGTATAGGTACAAGGCACTAACTTACTCTTTTTGCTGCATATTAATCACTTGCAATGCATCTTCAAGTTACTGAAGCTACAAACATTCTTGGAAAATTACTAAGCATATTGGAATGATTCAATAGTTCATGGCTTTTAGGAAAAACTTCCTTGCTTTAGCTCGAAGTCACCCAAACTGGTGCTACCTAAATCTAGTAATGCCTGTAATCCACACTTCCTCATGAATCCCGTGCCTCTCAAAGAGATTACCTTTTTTCTGCTTGAAAGCACTGGTCTAAATAAAAGAATTATACTAGTAAAGTTAAAAATACTAAGAACCCAGGCTACCAGATGAACTGCAGCACTATTCAGGTGTTCTCAGAGCTTTCTGGTTATACCACCAGTACGTATGGATTACAGTGCATGGCCTCTTGCCTTCTACCAGTTTACATCACTTCCCTGGTCAAAGTAAGTATTGTTGCTCTTTGTGCTTTTAGCATTAAAACAGAATTTCTAAGCAGTTTATGTAGCCTAAAGCTGCCTCATATCATACCTATTCCAAGCAGAATATGTGGGAAAAATTATCTTGGAGCAGTAACTCATGTTTATCTTCAGCTCAGATACCTTCTGTAATTCTGTCCAGAACGACTGTGAGTCTCAACAAGACAAAGAACGTTTTGGCATAATATATTTAACGCTTTTAGACATGTTTATTAACAATATTTACACTGTTTCTGGCAAGGTCTAACAAAAAAAAAAAAAAGAATAAAATACATTCCTCATTCAGCAGCTTCATTTCAGTTAACTCAACCTGCCTTGCCTGCAGGTTTGTTTCTTCTATTAAGGAGAAAAATACTTGATTTCCCTCTAGCTCATTTCTCACACTACAACTATGATCTCTCCTATATCATAAGGAAATCTTGGGCATGTTATTTCCCAAAATCTCTCATTTTGTAAGTAGGTGGAACAAAAAAGACACTTAACCATGTTAGTGAGAAACGATGCGAGAATCTTTAATATTCAGCTGGGGTTGGCCTGAAGTATTGTTATTGCCTTAACTCCAATTTCGGTCACATTTATAAGCAGACAATGGCACAAACCCCAAAACTAACAACTGAGGACTGTGTTCCTGCCCGAGGTGCTTTTAGCCATAGTCTTTCCAGTATGACTAAGAGCCAAAATCATGAATCAGTGATGAAAAAAAGTTTTCTCTGCATGACCCAGGACTGAATTTGTGCTTCACCGTTAAGGATTGACAAGCCACGACAATGAGTGAATCCAAGATTCTGTAACAAAGATGTCTCCAGGAAGAAGTCCAAGTCACAAAATAACCCCCAAGAACCACAGGCTGCAAAGGACAAATGGGATTTGTGTGCCAAGGAACAACTGAACTATAAACGTGTGTCATTGTCAACAGAACACCAACCAAAAAAAAGGGTTACAATTAATCTAGAGACCATTATAATTAACTACATGTTTAGATTAATTAATTAGGTCTTTTTGGACCTAATTTAGACAGAAAACTAAACTCAGACAAAACAATTCTTCCTTTTATCTATAAAATAATATCAGAGTTCTCTACAGAAAAGGAAGTCTCTGCAGTTTTAGGAAAACAGAAAAATAACTGTTACCCATAGTCCAGAATATATCCCTGCTATTGTGAATAGCTTGAACTGCACCGTTAGCACAGCTGAAACAGAAACTTCAACAACTCTATTACCATCAGTAGAATGAAGGCTGATTTAATTACAAAAACTCTGGTCTATTTTATTGATCTCCATTTCTTTGGAGTTAACAGGCATTCCAGACTCATTCAGCGAGCAAGACAACCCTTCTTCCGCTCCCTGCACTAGTGTAAACAACTAGGAGGCAGCTCCTCAGATTCAGGACTATAAAAAAAAAAAAAAAAAAAGGAAAAAAATGAATTGATTAAAAATGGCAGAAGGCCAACAGCAGGAAAATATCCCATTTACCTTCAGCCTTAAATTCTTCCAGAACTTGAGAAGAAATACTGGAATTTACATGTAGAAATCCCCCATGGATTTTTGAGTCCTCCCACTTTCTCAACATTGTAGCAACTTAGTCTCAAGACTGTTTAATGATTACACGATTTAAATAGAGGACAGGGACACACACACAGAGAGACAAAACCAACATTTAACAACTTACGTTGAATGTGAATGAACTGCTTTGGTTGCTTAAACTCTCCTTTATACAAACGATTGTAGTAGTTGACGTTGCTCTCCGCTTCAGGAACTGGGATAACCATGCTCTCTTTCTTTTCTCTGAAAACTTGTTGTGCTGAGATAGCCCGTTGCAAATGATGTTCCTGCAAGAGGAAAATTGAAGAGTTTGTTTATTTAGGTATCAGGATATAGAAGCACATACAAAGATCGTCATCCTTTTCTCCTACTGATTTTTTTCTGGTTTTCTAAGAGACCCAGATAAAAGAGTTGAGGCTTTACAGGATGCTAATTTCCAGAGACAGGAAAGATGTCTCCATTGTTTAGTATGCCACAGGGTTCCTAACTGACAGGAATATTAGTGAATTTTAGGCAGATGAACAGGTGAAAAGAGCCCTTAGTTCAGGCAATAACCCACACTTTCTACACACTGTGAAAAAGTCAAATATTCAAACTACACAAAATAACTCTAATAGGAAATTAGGGCTGGTATAAGGCAAACTCATCAAAACCTGTCATAGAGAAAATTTATGCAAGATCAGTTAAAGGATACACAGTAAGTCCTTTAAAGTGTTATAAGCAATAGATTTGAATCAAAAGAATGGCTAATTTAATCATTCTTGTCTACCCAGCAATTCTTACCAGCTTGCTCTCTTTAGAGGTTAAGCCAGTAAAGAGCAACAGAAAGAAGGGCCATCACAGAATCAGGCTTAAAAAGCACCGACTCCCTAAACGGGAATCACTTCACTTCATTCTCACAGGACAGGATCAATTGCTGCACAATCATCTCAACTGAAGTAAGGAACACAAGTCTACTCATTTACAAAGATCTTTTCACACCTAATTCTATTAGTAAAATCTGTGAAGCTCACCTGCAGCTCCAAGTTAGTGCTAACCTGTGCCTTTTCTCTCAAGGATTTTTCATGAAGACTCGTGTTAAACTTTGGCAAAAACCCCCAAACAGTACAAATGCAGTACTGTTGATGGGATGATTTGAATGCTACCCCCTTGGCTGTCTTCCCCCTTGAGCCAGATGCTGGTACCTGTGCAACGTGTGTGTGTTTGTGTGCACTTCCGACCCTCCAGGGCAGTCTACTCATCTAAACAATTTGGTTTTCTGGGGGACCCTTCCACAGAATCAACACCTTGACTATCTGGCCTCACAAGAGGTCAGGCATCAACACCCCAAACAGGAGAACCAGCAGCATTTCTGTAGCTCCACCGCAACACAGTCTCACACCCAGGGATTCTGGGCCACACACTTGGGGAATTTTCTCAAGAACAGCATCTTGTCCCCTTTAACTCTACAAAATATTATTTAAAAAACAGGGTAATCAATGAAAGCAAGTCTTTAAAAACATGTAAACGATATGTAATAAATTATACCCTCTTAAATATTATTTGTGTTTCTGCAGGATCTTACAACAATTTCTGCAAAATTAGAATCCAACAAATCAGGGACTGGAAGAGCAGCTTGGGGAATCTCCTGTAGTAGAAGGAGCAACATTAAATCAAACTATCAGGCTCCCCAGTGAATGCTATTCAAATTAAGACAAGCATGCAATCAAATATCTAGTGTGATCTGCTCGAGTTACTATATACTGAGTAAATCTGTCACTCTCCCACTGAAACATCTCTTGGAGAGCTTCACAGCACTCAGTGGGTAATTCAGATAAAAAAATTTGTTTCATGACCGTGTTGCTTTCAACCGACGTCCCAAGAGTTGCCTCCCAACCATTAACACCACAGGATGCAGGGGTGGCTGCAGAAATGCTGTTTGGAAGGACTTATGGAGGTTATCTCCCATTTGAAGATTACCATCTCCAACACTAGACAGGTCAGGAATGACTTTTGCAAGCCTTGAAAACTTGAATCCAGAAGTAAGAAGAGCAGTTTCCCTCACGCTCTCCTCAGAGCAGTCACGGTCCAAGCTTTTAGCCCACTGACATATTGTCTTCCAGCCTCTCAACATCTCTGAGAAATCTGGGAAGAGCAGAGTCGCAGGAAAGGGCATTCCAAGAACAGCTCCCCACCACGCTCCCGAAATAAAACCAACCCAGACGCTCTTCTAAAACAGGACTAAATAACTTGTAGAGAAGCCACACCAGTCCACAGTGACCTAAGTAATGAATGGGTAAATAAGGTTTAATTTTCTGAAGAAGTAGTGAAGGAGGACACACAGCAACCAAAATTCAGAACATCTTCTGGCTCCACAGCCCATGAAACAGCACAGATGAGTAACTCAGACCCTCAGTTTCTGTAACACCGTGAGAAAGTATATAGAGCTCCCCAGGAAAATCTGATAATAGGTGTTAGGACTCCACTAGAAAAAGCCTTCAAGCATAACACAGCTTTCAAACAAAACAGCCTTAACATTATTACTGTCACTCATCAAACAGTAGAGCTTCAAGAGACAGATAAATTATGCAATCTTTAAAATTAGGGGGAAAAAACCCAATCTTTCTACTGTACATGAAGCTAAGGAAAATAAAAATTTTAGCTCCTCAAACAGTTGTGTTTAAACAAAGCCTGAAGACTTTTATATGAAAATCAATCTAATTAAATTACTTTAATAAAACCTGAAAAAAAAGTGTTTTTAAAAGATAGAGTTACTAACAGGCATACCAAGACACCTTTTTGTCTGATTTTCACCTTTTTTTATGGTTTTGAAAGACATACACCTTATTTTAACTTGTAATTCATTCTGAAGTAGGGGAGATAGAAAGATCTCATACAAATTAACTGAACATTAGAGGAAACAGTGATGATAGCAAACAGAACGTGCTGCCATGGGAATAAAAAGGAGTACCTGTCAAAGAGTTATTACTCACTAATTCCTTAAAAAGTACATCCAAACCTTTCTCACTAGCATGACTAAAAGATTTCAAACAAATACAGCTTAGATGGACCTATTTCTCCAACTAAGAGCATAACAGAAATATCTAAATGTTTAGTAGATGTAATACTGCTGCTCTAGCATATTTACACGTTAAAACAAAATCCCTCTCCAAGTGACAGATTCATCCCTCAAGATGCACTTTAGCCACGCAGGTACCTCCACTGCACAACCATCACACTGACAACAGTTTACCACAGACTGCTCAAGTCCCGGGCTTTAGAGAAGTATAAATATAGCCAGTATGTTTGCCCTGGTGCAGACAGCCCGTCCTGCCAGCCCAAAGCCAGCAGCACCAAGAGCAGTCTCACACCCCCAGTGCTGAAGCTCCAACCCCAGGGACCCGACAGCCTTTCACAAGAGGGCTGAGAGAGAAGTATCAACTTTAGTCCAGAACAGGACTTGAAATCACACCTCTGAAACCCTACTGAGATACTGCAATCCTTGTTTGAACTGTTCCTCAGAGGGGAAAACAAAGAAATCCTACTACAGTGCTGGTACCCAAAACCAGCTTTGGTTGCACATGTTCAGAACCAAACCAAAGCAAGGGACCTTCACTGCTGTGTCCTTTCACCCCCAAAATACCACAGGTTTCATATTCTAAGTTTTTTTTTTTACAATGAATTAAAGTCACAGATAGAAACTTCAAAAATAGTAGTAAGTCAACAGATAATATTCTCCTAAAGCTTAACAAAAACAATCTTTAAGGGAAACAGTGATCAATACTGACCACTGTAAACTACATTTACCAATATACTCCCTTTTATCCCGCTGCTGCAGAACAGAGCGCTTGGATCCTACAGACCAGCTGGGTTTTTCCTTATCCTTTAAGCTCCCCGTTGCCATCCCCATAGTATTCTCTCTGGAATAGAGTTTATTGTACTTTGAATAAATGTGCTAGTTTTTTGGATGAGCATGTTTGGTGATGTCAAAGTGTCTGAACACCATCCTCACCCTGAAAAGCCGACTGCTGTTTTAATTCCGAACCTGCAATGAGAAATTCCATATTGGATATAGACACCTTAGAAGACAAAGTTTTGGGACTAAACTTATCTGTTCCCTTCTTCATTCCTTAAAATGACATCTTACAAGAAATGATACGACTCTTTAAAATGATATTTCACCACTTTTATTCACTTAGTAGTATTTATGCTCACCCTGTGAGGTAGAAAGCAATGAAACTGTGACACTATTTAAGAAAAGAACTTCCTCTTCACCAGTCCTTTCACCAAGGAGCTTCAGGCCACAAAATTTACATATTTGCAACACTGCAGACTATAATGAAAGAAATATTTTAACTGATGTTACCAAGACAAGAGAAACAAAACACAGCATACCACAGCTTAGCTGTTAAAATCAACTCTCTTAACAAGATAGATGGCTTAGCACCCCACAGCACTCCACGCTAAGTGTGATGGAAGAGAAAAGTGAATTTATTACTCAAACTGAATTTACACACTCAAAATAAGCTATTTCTAGGCCAACCTAGAGCCAGCCTTCCAATTCACCTGCAAGCAGGAACCAAATTAAAGCAAAGAAAGCAAGGAAAACTTACTAAAGCCTAGAGATCCAACATAATTTATATTTCCTAACTTGCATATTAAGTGACTTTTTATATTGAAAAGGGAGATTCAGAAACAAAAAAAGGACAGGTTTTTCACCTGAAATGTGCAGATTCATCTTGCAAAGTCCCAGTCACAGCTAGTAACACCTGCTGACAACACTTACAGCAGAGTGTCATGAAGCTCAACAGCTACTTTGACCAAAAGCCTTACCCCTTCTAAAGCCACAGCCCTATTATTACCTGCTCCCTCTGTGCACACACACACCTGTTTTTTTAATAAAACCCTAATAAAGACTTCTGCTTTTTTTATAGAAGTACCTGAAAAGCTTAAGATGGGGGTGGAAGGAAGACATCTACAAAGCTGTTTTCCTTCCTTTACTCTCCCTCTGCCCCGAGATAGGAAACAGGGAACATAAATAAGGAGTCCTATCTAGAGCAGGAAACCTGCCTGTGCACCACCATGATCTTCACCCCTGAGACAGCACTGAGTATCTCAAAAGAAACTCTTTGCTTCATTTCCAATTTATTTTGTAAAGTAAACATTTTAGTCAACTAGCAAAGATGTGTTATTTTCTACTAATCCAACAGAGAGTTAATCTATTTAGTAGTCAGATCCCTTTCATCTTGCTACAAAGTGTCGCCTTAGAAATTTATATTAATTATGAAGTAATGCAGGGAACTGGGCAAACAACAAAAAAGTTCAAACCAAGGCACCCAAAGCAAAGTTGCTTTGACACTGCTGAAACTCCTCACAGCTTCCCAAAGGATCTTCTGATTCTTGGTGGAAGGAAGCCCAAGAAAACCCACAAGAAGAAGGGAAAGGTACAGCGTAAGGCCCTCCTTAAAGGGACTCACGAAACCACTTCTCAGTTTCCTTTTTCATCATATAATGGTTTTCCAATATGACATCCCCTGCCTTTTTTTTTTTCCTTAAATAATCACAAGAACCACTTGCCACACACTTGCCTTCCATTCTGTCAAATGATGACTGCAAGCCAGAAAGAGTAGCAATGGTAAGCTGCTGTTATAGACACCTCAGGGAAGGAGGCGACTTTAATTCACAGAGATCCCTGGAATGCATAAGATTTTTATTACTTAGCTACTTTAAAGTCATTCCATTATTTCAGAAGTGAGTGAACTCCTATGTCAACAGAAAAAAAAAACCCAACACAACAAACCACCAAACACAACCCAACACTTTTCTGTCACTTCCCTTTCCCAGCTCTCAAACAATCACAGTTTCACAAAGCAATCCTAGGGCTATCTGAAAACCAAAGCCAAGCCATTCGGCCACCACTTTACATACAAATCACCTGATTATAGATAAAGCACCTGAATGTTATCTCAAGAATGCTGATCTAGGCTGAAACAATACAACAGAAGGGGCACCAAAAACACCTCACTGAGCCCAACATCCTTAAGCGACACTTTGTGTCTCGAAAGATAGGTCTACATAGATCCCTATCTAAATGAAGAAAATTCAATTTGGACCAAAAAAAAATGGGACACTGATATAGCTATAGGGGAAGTGCATTGACCAAAGAATAATTGCAGTAATTTCTGGGTTTCTTTAGCAAACCTTACAGCACCAAACCCCCCGAAATAAAAATCTATTAAAAAGTTTAAAGCAGAAAATGCAAATTTAATCATCATATTTAATAATAGACCTGAAACAACTGTGAGACAACCCAAGTATGACCCTACTGAGTGGGACAGTAGTAATGTATGAGAACACGAGCAATCTCTCATTCCTATAAATAATGATCGCTCACTATTTATGAACATACCATTGACACAAAACTGTCACTGCTTGTGAAACGTCAAAAAAACCCTAGAGCACTAGATTTTAAAGCTACATTTTATTGTACAAGTTTCCGGTCTGCCAAAACTTATATATAAACGAGTTATTAAAAAATAGAATTATTGTTATAACAAAACAAAACAATTAAATCAAATTATTAAACCTTCCTTTTGGAAATTATGAATATGGTACTTCACGAAATATGTATTTCCTGAAAAGCAGGACCTTCCCCCCCACCCCAGATGCCTTCGTGTGCCCCTAAGAGAGAATTGTTGCAAGTAGTGCAACATCTAGTCAAGACACAGAACCTGGTCCTCATCTGGCTCCTTGTGATACATTTGGATCATTCACCGTGTAACAAATGCAGACACAAAAAAGTTGTTAACAACTTGCATCTGTGGAATTCCTTTTTATTTTCTTTAGTCTGCTTCAATTGGTGTAACTCTACTGTCTCAAGTCAGACAAATGGGGGGGGAAAGGTACACACCTACACATAGAACTATTCCCTTTTATTTTTCATGTAATTAACCCCACAATGTATTTTAAAAAGGCTGAGGTGCCGCAACAACAAGTTTTCCTCTTTATTAAATGCAATATAACATACAGAATGTGAACTCGGTTTAATTCCTGGCTCCACACATCAGAACTTCCATGTGACCAGGCATGACACCACTGTGCTCCTTGCAGGGGAGAGGAGGAAGAGTCACCAGGAGGGAAGGCTGTGGAAATTCTCTGGCAGAAGCTGGCTCCCGGTGGGATCTGTGTCCCTGATGGGTTGTCACCAGGACCTGGGACACCAGGACCTGTCACCTCATCCCACCCAAATATCAGAGATTGGCATTAACCAACAACTTCTAAACGCCACCCGCTGCTTCTGGTCCCAGCAGAGAAACCTCGCTTGAAGCTACTCAAGAGTTCACCTGGCTGAGCTGTGGTTACCTGCCCTGTGTTTGTCAGCAAAGAAACTGCGTTACCTTAAAGATCTGGTCTTTCAAAACACGAGTTCTCACTCACCCACAGAGTGGAATCTCATTTTGCTGGTGCCTATCAGAAGGCTAAAGGCCGGTTACAACAGCCTTACAACAAATCCAGGTGTGAACACACTCTGCTGCTCAGAGGAAATACACCCATTAAAAACCAGTTCCTGTGGTCAGAGCAGAACTTGCTGCCTGGTGTGGTTTGGGCTGGGAGGGCAGGGAAGTTCAGTCACCAAGAGTTTGGGGACCAAATGAGCCCGCTAATTTCATCTTCATCAGCGATGCAATTTCCTAGCAATTTTCAGATGAAGCTTGCACACTGGAGAACAAGCTGCTTATAGCACCTCTCCTCTCCCTCCGTACCCAGGATTTAACCTTCCAAATAAATACATTTTTATTTAACTGAGGTTCCCACATCAATACCAGGGAACCCGTATTTACAGAGTTTTTAAATCAAATGTCCTCACTCAAAGCGATGAAACCCAGAGTGCTGAAGACCTGACAAACAAAACAGGAATCCATCACGTTATACTAAAAGAAAGAGATACCAGAAATCGGTTCTACAGTTAGGGCAATTTAGAAAAATGTTTTAAAAAATAAACACAAGTGCACTTACAGTAATTGGTAGGAATTAGAGTTATTAAAAATTAAGTACAAATTTTCATTTTAATTCAAACACCTTTAATTCAAGAAACTGTATTACTACTCTTAAACTTTCTGTGGTAAGTAAGCAGGCAAGCATCTCTCCATCTTATTTATCTAGTCATTAAGTACCACTGCAAGATCTCTAGGGTCTTATTTATATCAAAGTTTAGCACAGGGGAATCAGACATTACCAGGATGCTTCAAAGTAGAAATTTTGTTGTGTGACTCAAACTGGTCAGATAAAAAAAAAAAAAAGGTACCTTGCAGCCACAAAAGTGGTAGGAAGCTAAGAAAGCCAAATTATAAATTAAGATGTAAAAAACAGAAAACAACTCGGGAAAAGGGGGCAGGAAACATTTATAAATATGCTGGCTAAGAATTGATATGTACATGAACTACTTTGTGTGTCACAGGGGATGCAATGAGAGAAAAATGGTGAAAATAGTTTATTGATGTGGAAAACTGACATAAAAGTAACCTCAACAAACTGGAGAACAGTCTTAAAGGCAAACTGACTTCTCACAATTTAAGATGACATAAGCATGAGAAAACTCAGAGAAAAACATGAGAAAACACAGAGAAAGGTTCTACTACGGTGAACATACTGGAGAGCAGTTGAGCACATAAAATTTCAGAGAGCAGAGAAATGAGTCTATTAGAAAAAACAACTCAGTTCTGCCCTCCCACATTGACCAGAGGGGAACGACTTCTTTATTTGAGAGGATAGAACCTCAGCTCACCTGCTCCTTCCACTCTGAAGTGTGCATTTACATAACAACACACCAAAGGCATATTCATCCCTAATAAAGTCTGATATTCTTGCTCCTTGCATTTCCTTGTTGGTTTATTTCTGAAAAAGTATTTAAAAAAAAAAAAAAACAAAAACACACAAACAAAAAAAACCCCATGAGAATCAGGTGTGGTAATCTTTCCTTTTACCTTAAAGGATTAGATATTTACACCAATAAAATGCATTAGTCAGAATTAGAATTACACCAAAGTAAATTAGGAAAAATAAGAACTCAGATTTTACTGGCAACATTCTGCTGCCTTAAATAAGGTAGTTCTGTTCTAGACAGGGACCCAACACCTTCAGTCACAATATATGCTAATTATGAAATTAACAAGAACAAATTTCCAAAATGGATTAAAATAAAATCTTTTAAGTAGTATATTTCAAAAGAGTTAATTTCTTTGATTCAGAACTAGTCAACAAGAAATGTGAAATTATGACTAATATAAATATTAGGTTTAGTTTCATTATTTTTCTACTTCTTACTGCTTTTCATGCACAATAATTCAGTTCTCTTCTTGCTACAGAAAATTCAGTTTTAAAATTAACTTTCAATAGCTTTTGGGACACCTAAGTTTTAACTGTAATTTTGTTTATGTAAATATTAAAAGTACTATCTTTTAAAAAGTTGAACAGAATGATAAATATGCTAAAGCACAGAACTGCTCAAATAGGTATAAACAAGGCACAGTTTATTAGCTTTGTTGGCAAAATAAACTACCAATAACCTTTTGAATGTCTAGCACCCATCATTATTTTTTCCTATGAAAAATAACTAAACCCAAGATTAATGGAAGCAGATTTAGCATCTGTCTAATTTCTAAATTATTCAAACAGGACATCTCAACTGATCCCAGTCAACACAGAAGTTGTACAAAGCTGTCGACTGCTCAATTTTGCCAAGCAGGAGCGATGTGAAATCTGGCACCATGTAATTCAAAGAACAACAGAAGCTGCCCAAGGTATTTCTTTCCAAGGTGTTCTTAAATTGAAGGGAAAGGAAAAATTGCTCCCTACAGTCGAGATGCTCCAGAGCAGCCCAACAGAGTCCAGAGAGGCAGATTACAAAACATTCCCCTAAGCTTTCATCATGGAATTACACCTCATCCTGAGGAAACCTACCTATAAGGGAAAGTTCCTGCATAATGAATTGAGGTGTGACTCTAAATTAACACCCCTGCAGATACCATTGTTCTCTGCTGTGGACTCGGGCACCCAAACAGGTTAGGAGAGATTTAATGGGCCGGTGTTAAGTGACCCCATGTATGAGGCTCTAGCCTGAAGCACAACTGCAGCTTTATCTAAATTAAGAGTGTGGTTTGCAGATATGGCTGAACCCACCTAACCTCAGGATGACACCAAAAGCGTAGCAGTCTCAGGCTTCTCTGTTCCCAAGCCTTCTGTTCCTCCTACCACTCCTCATAAAAAGTACGGGATGCTCAGCTTTTTCACGGTGGGCTTTCACCTCCCATTATCCAGTCGGATGGGCCTCAGTAGTCCCAAAAGCAGACCATCCCTCTGGCTGCAGACCAGTTATTCTGCCTCAGCTGTATCTTAAAAGCACGCTCTGAGATAAATGAGTTGCCATTTGTCAGAGGGTAAGGCTGTGCTCACAAGCAGTCATTACAAGTTAGCTGGGAGGTGTTAATGCAATAAGCCCTAATAAACCGATCGGGAGTTTGAAACCTAAGAGCAAATCTTTGTATTGCTTCACTTCAGCGTAATACATAAATACAAATTTAACCCAAAGCACCTCAGTTTAACAGCTCACTGCTCACCTACGCTCAGCTGCAGCATTTAGACAGGGTCCACGTTCATCAACAGCTTATTTTCATCCCTGCTGCAGTGTCAAACTCACACAATCCAACCCAGTTAGTGTTAAGTCTGATCTACCATTATCGAATGGGACGTTAAGAAGCACCAGCCATGGACTGAAGTTTCTGTTACCCACAAAAATATTTTGCAGATGAGAGCACAGGAAGGACAGAGGATCAGAGCTGAAAACTGAAATAATGGTTGGGAAATGGAGTTGAAAATATTCTCATAAGAAACATCACCAGATGATACAATGGGCCTCAAAGGGAGGGAGAAAAACACAGGACCCGAAGGCAGGAGAAGTTGTCTCATGAACAGAAGTGAAGTTTTAAATTCCATGAATAAAGATTATGACACAGCACTACGTTACCTACTACCAAACACACTTCAGTAATCCCAGCAATCTCCAAACATACCCAAAATGAGTAAATAAATACAGGTGCTGAAATCTAACTGAGCATTAAACTAGTGCTGGGAATGACATTTCCCCACCACATAAGCCGGTGGATTCTAATCAAGCAAACCCCATTTCTTTCCCAAGGAAAGTCTGCTGTCTTGATTTTACTTAGTTTTCCATGGAAGTACAATCTTTTGAGTCTCAGACTTTCACGAAGTCTTTGAGGGAATTTTGTTTTACAGAATACTTGCATGGTTTGAACTGAAGTTATCCTCTGTTGACCTTTCATTTTACACAATGGTGTCCCAGCTTCTTTGTTCTGCAAAGCCCCTCGTTTGTAAGCAACTTTGAGGGTTCAACCACAGGCAAGGAATGCACATCTGACACACAAATCTTGAGCTAGAATAGTTTCTGTCCACATTGAGTCATTTATGTACTTTTATGCTTTTAAACCTAAACCTGAGTGCATCAGACAGTACCAGGCAGGTACTTCTGATTGACAGCTTAAGTATGTCCTCACATATTTGATACTTCCCACCTTGGAGATAGTCAAGAGCTGTCTGGACATGGTTTGGGCAATAAGGGTCCAGGTGGCCCTGCTTGAGCAGGGGGTGGCCAAGGTCACCTCCAGGGTCCCTTCCAACCTCACCCTTTCTGGGCAACTCTGTAATACCCAATTGCGTTTATTTGAGCACCTTCCTAGAAGTCATGGATATCACCAGCACAACTAACAACTCAACTTCAGACTCAACAGAGAAGTTTACACTTTATTTACACTCACATATGCAGGATGAAATCGCTCCAAGAAAATACTAAGAAGTGACTATTGTTTGATCTTATAAACAGAAATCACAAGAAAAAATGTTTAGGCATAAGAATATGTGCAAGAAAATGTGAATGTAGGACTGTGCCACAGCAAACTTTTTTTTTTTTAAAAAAAAAGTAAGTATTGCCATAAATTTAATGATGTCTGTGTGTATATGTCCATATTTTGAACTCTTCCAGTTCATTTTATCAGCAAAACTATGCAGTATGGTACACCTCATCAGCAAAAATATCCACGGTAAAAACTATGACTTGAGCAAAGTTAATGCTTCCTGCTTTAAAAGCAGAATGAGCATGTTGCTTCAGAAGCACCACTACCTCCAGGATGCCTTGAAAGTCAGAAGCTGAACACTTCAGATTTCCAGTGTTACAACAGAAACTGAATGAAGTAAGGGATGGACAGAGTATGAAGAGAAGGGAAAGCAAGAAAAAAATTTCTCCTACTTAATTCCTTCCAGCTCATCAAAATACTCAGAACTGATCATTACATTTAATGATCAGCAAAAGATCATGCCGAGATGATCACTGAAGGACTGCGAATGAAAGTCACTTCTCATATGTACTCTGTCAGCATTTCAGTAACTTTAAACCATGTCTTTAACTTGCTATTCATGCACTTTTTCCTCTATAACTTTAGCCTTGTCATGTGATGTCAAACTTAGCTGTAAATTAATCTATGTTCAAACAAGAATTTTGAGATGAAGGCTCAGGTAGCTTTGACCGACAATGCAGGCGGCAACAATCACCACCATGCTTTTAGCTTTCTAACAACTTAAGTAAATTTACTTCCAAAAGCCTTCAGCCTGAATTTACCTCATTATTAAGCATGATCTTCCCCTGCAATGTGCAGCTCAGCTACCTCCAGTAATATGTATTCAAATAAAAAAACACAGTTACGCGATAAGAAACAAAGCCAGGGCTTATCTATTCTGCAATTTTTCTTCCTTCTAGCCAAAACAATTCATTATCATTATAAAATACAACTCTTACTCATCAGAAAGAAACAATATGAAATGTTCCTGCTCAGTTTCTGAAGCTCACAGAAGGACATCTTCCCTATTTTGCTTAATAGTAATCTTTCTCTCAGTTAAAAACCAAAACAAAAAAACTAAACCAAAACCAAAATAAAAAAAACCCAAACCCACACAATTTTCTTCCTCAGGTTTAATTTAGGGTAAATTACAAACACTAGCTAACATAAACACGCTACAGACAAGAAGCCCAATTCTTTCACAGCTGGAATGCCCAAGTGAGAGAAATGAGCTGCTGATGTATAAAATGCTGCAAGCCCATATAGATCTCTAAAATACTAAAAAACAGAAATAATTCCAGCATACTCATCAAGACAAAAATCAAAAGAAAAGTCAAATAAAAATGTTTATACTGACAAACTGGGCAGTATACTTTTTTTTTTTGTAGTGGGATAACCAGCAGCATGCATTATTGCCCAATCTGGGCAAAATGTATTTATGGCATTTTACTACACAGTCTAAGGAACTTCAGGAACAGTAGTAGAAATGAGTGATAACCATTAGGTCCCCCCAAAGGTTTTAAACCTTTCTATGCTCCAAATAATAGTACTAGTTAAAAAAAAAAAAATCCAAAACAAAAAAACCCACACATAAGAAAATAAAAAACCCTCCAAAACCAAAAGTACCCCACAACAAATCAAAAAAACCTCATTTGTCCCCACCACAAAGACAAATGGACCAAAAGCTGCATTTTTGTACGTACAAAATATCTATTGTGAACAAAGCAAATCCTATGCTTGTCGTAGCAACACTAGGTTGTAAAGAACAGGTCAGAAAGACATGCCAATCTTAATGATTTCTACATCTTGCAGATCCGTAAATACAGAGCTATTTTCAGTGGAAGTCAGCCCTAGGAGATGCTCTGTGACCCCAGGACACGCTGCACTACAAGCCCTTTCTGATTTCAGCGAGGCTTCACGCAGGGTGGCACAGCAAGGACAGCAGCGTGCTGGGGACAGGGGACCGTCAGCTTTGTGCCTCCGTACAGCCAATGGAAATCACCAGCCACCCTGATGGTTCAAACACCTTTCACAAGAACACATCCCTGCCAGAAGTCTGGGCTTAAAAAAAAGTCCTTGAGACACTCAAGTAATTGAGCCGTCAGAAACGAGTCTGTGGATTTCTCTCTCCCTCCAAGAGTCCCTTTCAAAATACATCAAATCGATCAGAGCATAGCTATGAAGAAAAGCTGTTTAAATATTTCTCAAATATTTAACTTGTGTCATCCACAACAACCTCTCTTTAGGAGTGCCTGACATACCGCTATCAGAAAAATCTACATGAAAGCATTATTTGTGTAACATTGGGAAAAGGGCTACCCCATGAATGAAACTGTCGCTACACAATAATCTAAACAATCTATTAATAGCACAGTTCATAATCTCATCTGGCTGATGTGTCTGGCACTATGCTTATGCATTGCTTCAATGACCATTGCATCTTGAGACTGTTACATAATATATCAAATGTAGTCACATTTCAGTGCAAACACACCTCATTCCTACAGAAAAGCAACATTTTAGTACAACGCTAAAGGAATTTCACTGAAGTATTAAATCTAATCTTCTTCACAATCAAGCATTCCACAAGCAGCTTGCTTGCTTGAACTCTTCCTGCAATTTGCCATTAACAAGTTTATTTAAAACACAATTTATGAAAGTAACAGGATCATTTAAAAAAAAAAAAAAAAAAGTGTCACATTTTATAAGCATTAAATACAAACACAGGGATGCAAGGTGGACTTTAAGAACTGAGAAAACCCAATCACTCTCCAATATTCCTTCATTACTACCACTGTTGTTTCTTTTAAATACACTCCCAGATTCTAGCAGAAATTTACTTCTTCGGGAAGGACTGGAAGTTTTGACCACATTGTAAAACAATGAGGGAAACAACCAAACCAAACACAAACACACACACAGACAAAAAAAATCCCACAAAGGTAAAACAGAGGATTCTTTTTAATATCAACAGCCAAGTGAGAGAACCCAATCAGAAAGGCATGGAGCCTGCTTTGACAGCTGTACCCTGGGAAAAGCCAATCCCCACGCACAGAGGTTTGGCTGAGGCGGAGACACGGATTCATTGAAGAAATTCTTCAGGGTGCATTTACTATCGGCTCTACATGCAAGTACAGACACATCAGGCGACAGCCCACACCTGAGCCTTATACAACTCTAAGGAGCACAGAATTGGATGTCTGAAGATCACCAAGACCAACCTGGACGTTCGAAAGGCACCAGAACCGTGGATAAGCATCTTCAAAGCGGTGCTGTCCTAATGCTCGCCAAAAAACCCAGAAACTTATCTTTATGTAAGCAGCAAACACACACCCACACCTCCCCAACACTACAAGAACAAACCTCACATATCTATTTTTAACTCCTGCCGGTTTATTCAGAAATCACCCTAAACGCTCAAAAAACCTAACAGTGCAACGCTGGTGCATCTTGACATTTGACGGGACGCCGCGCAGGGGCAAAAAAAACCCTCTTTTCCTAAAAAAAGTATACGAGCGGGAGGCGTAGCGGTGACAAACCACCCGGCGTTCCTCCCTCAGCATCCGCGGCAAGCGACGGGCTCGCCCGGCCGAGGCCACCGCTGTCCCCTCCCGTCCCGTCCCGTCCCGCGCACCGGAGCAGCGGCAGCAGCCAAGGCGCCCTACGCCAACTGCGGCCGCAACGCCCGCCCCGCTCATTCAGAGACGCATCTTGCGCCTTCTTCCCTCTTACGCTAGCGTAAAGGCTCCCTCCCCCCCCCCTCCCCCCCAACACGAATCAAAACACTCGCGAGTCGGGACGCAAAGAAGATGGCGGAGCAGGGCCCGCTTACGGCGCCGGACGGCAGCTTACGCTGCGCTCTTTGCGCAGGGCCCCATAAGAGCCTTGCAGCGCCGCGGTGGGGAGAGTGCGTAGTGCGCTTGGTGAATGCCGATGGCCTATTTCCCGTGAGGGGAGGGGGGGGGTGTCTGATAAACAATGGTGCCCCCCCTGCGCGCTCCCTTACCGATTCCTCCTCTTTCTCCATCCCCGTGGGCATCTGCGGCACAGCCCGGTTGATGGAGACGCAGTCGTTGAGGTCGGGCATGTCCTTGCCGCGGTAGATGGGCAGCGGTTTGGCGGCGTCTAGCGCCCGGGCTCGGAAGGAGAGTTTGCTCATTGTCTCCCCCTCACAATAACACCCCGGGGCCGGGCGGGCGGGGGGGGCCTTCAGTGCGGCCTCGCCGCCGCCTCCCAGCCGCTCCCGCACCCGGCCCGCACCACCATGGAGGGTCCCGCCGCCCCGGAACAGCTCTCCGCGGGGCCGCCCGTAGCTCACAGCGCACGCCCCGCAGCCCTAGATCCGCGCCGGGCTCGCTCGATCCGCTCCCTGCGCCATGGCAAACATGGCGGACATTAACCAAAGCGGCCAGCGATCCCGGCAGCCAACGCGAGAGCTGGGGGGGGCGGGAGGGGGGGGAAGAGGGGGGGAGAGGCCGGGAGGGAGAAGGTGCGCGCGCAACCGAGGGCGGGAGGCTGAAGGGGGGCGGCGGGGCCGCGGCCGCTGAGGCGGGACGGGACGGGACGGGACGGGACGGGACGGGACGGGACGGGACGGGAGGGTGATCGCTGAGGCGAGACGAGGCGGGCTGGTGTCCCCGTTGTCGAGCGTCGGGAGGAGCGTATGAGCCGAGGAGAAAGCGGCGCCTGTGCCCCGCAGAGGCCAGCGGCAGGCACCGAGGGTCGCCCCGTGTGGGGACGGCGAGGCGGGAAGAGCGCGCTCCTTCTCCCCGGGGGTGGAGGAAGGCCGGCGGGCCCGGGGCTTCTCTCCTCAGGGCAGGACTGGCGGCTCGCATCGTTAACTGTTTTGGGGGCCTAAAAGGTTTTAGCAGTAAAAACATCCATCAGGAGAATTAACTTCAGTTACTGTGACAAACCCTGTGCTTCAGAAACAAATTCACACCGGCTCGTTTATTTTTTCCATCAAGAGAGATGTCCTGTTGCTCTGAGCCTCAACATGGGGCTAAAGAGGGCTGGTGGAGACACCTCCAGCCTCCAGCTCTGGGGCCACCAACAGGAGAAGGACATGGAGCTGTTGGAGCGGGGCCAGAGGAGGCCATGGAGATGCTGGGAGGGCTGGAGCCCCTCTGCTGGGAGGACAGGCTGAGAGAGTTGGGGGGGTCAGCCTGGAGAAGAGAAGAGATCTTTAAGTTACTCAAGGGTAGCTGCATGGTGTGTGCTCCTTGATGCTCTTCTGCTGTAGAAGCATCTCGCTCCTGGTTTGGTTCAGCCTGATTTCAAAGGAGGCAGTGATGAACAGGAACGAGGCACGCGACTTGGAAAGAATAATCCCAAATTTTTCACGTGCACAAAGCCATGGTGCTGTACCAGTCCAGAGCTTCCCACAACGTATTGGCCTGAGTCTTCAAAGCCCTTCATCCAGACCTTTAGAACTTCAAATGCCTCATCATTTCCATGTTATCTTGACACCCTGAGATCATGCTGGCTGCTCTTTCTCACCTCCACCTTAGACTTCCTACAGGAGCAATCTTCTCTCTCTGGAACTGTTAGGCCATCTTACTTACCATTTGGACCATAGTGCCAACTGTATCTAATATTCCATTTTTTTTGAGGGAAAAAAAAAAAAAAAGCTTGACCAAGTTGATTCAGCCTCATTTTTAGTTACCTGCTGCACTTGTTATTTATATGGTTTTGCACAGCAAGTACAACTGCTGTTCATGATAAACACACGATTTACTAAATGAAGAATCAAGAACTGTTCCAGCTAGAGAGAGAGAAAGAGATAAGGAAGATGAAACAAGTGCAGTAATATCCAAGAGAAATAAAGAAGCAGCAATAACATTACATTTGTGAGCCAAGGCCCAAATTAGCTTGGGAAAGAGACCTGGAAATTATATTAGCTACTCCTGTGAGAGCATTAGGTTAATGCTCAGTAACAGTCAGTAACAGAACAAATGAAGCTGTAAAAATTATGAGAAAAGGAACTGAGAAGAAAAATGTGATAGATTGCACTCCCTTCAAATGTTTTTGTCCATGAAGATAGACAACTCTTGACTTGGATTGGAATGAACGTGCTGTATGTGGAAGTAGATCATGAACTTGCCGAGAGCTGCCCCAGCTGCTTCACTCAAATATTTAAAAGTTGAGTAGTTTCTGGCTTAGAATGTATAGTTCACCACCGTTTTTGAAGTGGCCAAACTTCCAACACCCCAAATCGGTTTTGATATTTCCAAGTTGATTGCTGATTGGTGGTAGCAGCAGAGGGTTGCCATTTTCCAGAGAGGATTTGCGATGCAATTCTGCCTGAAGTTGCCTTCTTAATCAGGTATTTCAGTGAATCCTAACAGAATCCAACCACCTTCACTTCTTAGCAATAAATAAAATGCATTTTCAGCTAACATTTCATGCATTTTCCGTATAATGCCATTACCTAGGCTCTGTTGTACAGCTAAGGAGTATTGGGTTGGCTGCATGGAACAGGCAGTTCCTCCTGAAGCACTTCCTCCTCAAGTAGTTAAAAGACAAGGAAAGAAGGACTTTCCTCTTTTCTGCTTCCCTTATAGCAAGAAAGAGGCACTTTACACGCTGATGGAAGATATTTTTGCTTTTTCAGTCAGCACAACTCAACAATAGATACCAATAACCTGTTCCCTTTGTGTGTACGTTCCGTTCTTTTTCACTGCTTAAACAAAAAAAAAAAAAAAAGAACAAAAATTCAACATATTTGCCCTCAAGGTGACTCTTAGTTCTAAACTCATCCTATTATTTTATTTCTACAAGCAATGCATTTTTTTTTTTCTTTTAAATAGTGCCCTGTAGGATACTGGGGGTTGGTTTTTTATGTAGTCAAAAAAATCATTGTACAGAGATGCACATGGGTAGAACTAAAGTTTCAACTTACATTGGTTTAGCTTTAAGCCAGAAACATAGATCTTTTTGGTACATAACCTGGTCTCTTAATCTTATAAAATATTACAGGTTTTCTGAAGAATTTCAGCTGTAAAAAAAATTATGAGCTGTACTCAACCTGGAGATAAAATAACTTACTTTTGGTGCACAAATCAAGGAAATGGCGTCTCAAACGAAATTATTTGTTCAGTAGTTGAATTCTGCCCTGTCTTCATATTTTCTGTCTGGGATAATGGAATTGAATGTGCACACACATACTGGGTAGACAGAAAATACCCAAATTGCATTTGAACACGTAGCTCAAGGGAGACGTTAGAGTTCTATAGGCTCGGGTGCTTTTTCACCTCTTGCTTTTGGTCCTGCTTCCTCCATAGTGACAGCACAAGGAATGCTTGTTCTCCCTGTAGCTGCCTAATGCCTGGGTTGTTTCTGGTGATCTTTTTGCAGGTTTCTTCTGGTTTTGCTGGGTTTTTTGATTGTTTTTTTCATTTGGTTTTGTTTTTTGGTGTTTTTATTGCTAATAATATACATCTCACTGCATTAGTCTTACAGAAAGCAGAAGCATCGCTTATGGATGATTGTGCCAAGAAATCTCAATGTGCATTGTTGTGATATGATATCATGAGCATGTAACAGTTCTTTATTTTGTGGGATGTTTCCTTATAAATACTAGAAGTATTTAAAAAAAAAAAAACAAACAAAACCACAAAAAACGTGGACAGTATAGAAACAGAGATTCCAGAAACATTTAGTGGTCTCTGAAAAGGCAGTGTCCTTCAGCCTTGGGAGAGGCTGTTTGAAATATTAATTAATTGTATGGCTTTAAAAGGTAACTCCAAGTTTGCTAATGACTGTAAATGCACAAGAATCATCTTGGACCAAGGGGAGAGAAGGGTTGTCTTTGTTTTCTGCACCGTGCCAGGTTTGTGCTGCGCGAGGGCTGGAAGATGCCGTTAGGAAAGTGGTGCCGACGAATTCTACGCTAACGAATATTTGGGGTGCCATTGTACATTCAGGCTTCCTGCCTCGGTGGCAGCCGCCTCGTCACGGAGCGTTTTGATCTGGTGGTGAAGCGAAGCGTCGCTAGAAGGGAGCCTGAAAGTAACCAGGAGAGACTGGCTTAGGAACTCCGGCACAAGGAAAAGTGCTGAGCTTTCCAGGAGAGATATGAATGGACGAGGGGAGCCTTTTTAAAGGTTATGAAGTCCTCCTTTCTCCCCGTGTCTGAGAACTCCCATTGAAGTGAAAGGAACCTCTGTCCTATTCATTTCAAAGGGGGGTTTTGTCAGGAAAAAGAGCTTGATCAAAGTAGCTACTAAGCATGCTTAGTGGCTAATGTTCAGAGTTAAATGTATCAGCTGTTCCGAACCCTTTCTATTTCAAATTATTCAAAGGGTTTTGGGGGGGGGGACGGACACTGGCAGCAGGCACCTTTTTCTCTTTAAGGTCACCAAAACCTATCAGCCCAAACCTGGAATCTAGTCGGGAATAGCTTCTTGGGAGATTTAAAGCCCTGAGCAAAAATGATAAAAGTTACAAATTCAGTTAAAAGTCTCGACCCTGACTGCAACAGATACCATATAAAACTAAATAAAAAGGCAGCTGTGAAAATAGCCGGCTCCCCAAATTATAGCAGGGAGGTGAAGTGATGAAAGCTGCTTGAGCTGGGAAGCGGCAGGAAGCTCCTCATTTAAGAGTTTTACACCAAAAATATCCTTGTCAAGAAATAGGTTTAAAATGGAAGAAAATTGTGCTTTGTGTCTAAAGGTTAACAGAGGCATCGGGAGGGGCCATCAGCTCTTTAAAGGAACGTGGAGCAGCTCTTTCCTGTTGTATAAAATCTTGGATTCTTAGTCAAAAGATAAACCCACTCTTGACTGTGGTTGTGCTCTTCTGTGACAACTCAACAAGTTAACAGCAATGCAATTATGAAACCAGATGAATTTGCCTTAAAATTATACGCCATCAATATGACAGACCCTTTCCTTATATCCATATATGACCCAGACTACACAGAGCAACCAGTTTTCCCAACAGATACCAGTTGCTGAGGTGGGAACTGCTTTCCTTTTAAGAGAGGTGATAGGGAGGTGCTTATAAAAACATTCAGTTTTACCTTGTAGGCTGAAATTTGTTCTTCATGGATGTAGACACACGTATATGTCTATATTCATCTCTCTCATGACGTATTTACACTCAACATATGTAGAACATCAAATAAAACCACTAGCCACCTGTACAGCGCAGCTTGGGAACACAGGAAACTGAGTTTAATTTTTAAAACAGGCAGGATAGAAAAGGAAGCAAAAATTCCACATTCGAAAACAAAGTGGTGTTCTAAAACAGCAATATTTTTTCATGAAAGGCTACGTAATAATAAGGATATTCATAGCTTATGTATATACATGTGTCCATACTACAGAAATGAGTACCATAGACTCATAGAATATCTCCAGTTGGAAAGGACCCATAAGGAATAACCATAAACATTAAAATGTCTAGCAAAAGCATTTTGAACATACTTATGTTCGTTTATTTAAATCAATGTGCTTTGAGGACCTGGGGGCTCCCTGGTTCGTGTTAAAAAATAGAAAAATAAACCCCATCCTACCACATAAAGTGCCAGTAAAATAAGAATCAGGGAGTATTAGAAGCTGTTACCATTTTTATTCAGAGTTGAGAACCTGGAGTGAAGCCAGCAATGTGTCCTTGTGGCCAAGAAGGCCAATGGCATCCTGGGGTGCATCAAGAAGAGTGTGACCAGCAGGTCAAGGGAGGTCATCCT
>BJBW01014873.1:0-24367 GCA_004320125.1 Scolopax mira
TTTATAAATGCAGCTGTGCTCTGAGAGCAGTGGGTGTTCCATTCCACTAGCTCTGACCTTTCAGGCTCATTGCCTTCCTGGTGCATACGTTCTCCTGTAACTATTAGTGATACTGGTTATTTCCTGCTGTTTATCTCTGTAACATTCAGTTCAGCTGAAAAGCAAATTCTCAGTGTTAAAACAGCTGAACCATTTTAGAGATGAGAAATGTTTTTCCTTCACTGGGTGACAGAAATGATGAAAAAGATTCAGTAAGTCACTAACAGCACCTGTACACTTTAAAATGCTTTATGAAATGAAAATGTCAAGGGAGAGAATTTTAATTTTACCATTTTAACTCTGCAAAGCCCTCAGCTGATCATTGCCCCCACAAACCCTGATGTCAGTCACTTCTTTTATCCATGTAAAAGCTTTTTCCCCTCTAAGCACAACAGTCCAGTTGGGTACCTGTGTACTCACCATAGTTGACACAGCAGATCCTGGCAGGCTGATTCCACGTTAATCAGATTCTCCCTGTGATGTTCCCTGTCTGAAGAAATTATTTTTCATTAAAAAGGACACTTTTACCATCAGTGGATGCTGCCATGGTGATAAGAGATTGGTCCTGATAAAGCTTTAAGGTAGGGTGGCTGCTTAGAGCTGGTGTCTTCTGCATGCAGGCGAGACTTTTGGTAACCCTCCTTGAAATGTGACGTTTATCAGCAGGAGTTAAATACTCATCTCTGCTCGTCCTGACATCTTGTTCACAAACCTTGTGGTTAAAGACCATGTTATTGAAAAATGTATGTTAGGAAAAAGTACGGTAACAATAACCTCCTGTCTGGTATTTGTACAGCACAGTAAGAGTTCACCAGTACCTCAGTCTACCTCTTACC
This sequence comes from Scolopax mira, assembly GCA_004320125.1. Taxonomy (NCBI): domain Eukaryota; kingdom Metazoa; phylum Chordata; class Aves; order Charadriiformes; family Scolopacidae; genus Scolopax; species Scolopax mira. The sequence continues at coordinate 876 of BJBW01014873.1, forward strand.
TGTTATCTGTGCTTATTAGGGACATTATTCATCTGTAGACTGTATCCCTTGTTTCTGCTTCTCCATTTCTTGTATTTTTTCCTTTTCTTTTCTTCTTGTGTTTCCTTTCTTTCTCACTCTTATGCTTTTTGTCCTTTTGCTTGTCTTTTATTTCACCCCTTTCCTCCTTTTCCGTTCCACTTCCAACTTCCTCTTCCTCTCCTGCCTCTTCCTCTTCCTCGTTTGGTCCTATTGAAGTTGAGCCCAATGGCGGGACACCACGTCGTAGACCTCTCTCCTTCTGCCCTTGCTGTGCCCATGAAGGTAACGTAACCTCACACGCTCCCTGTTCTCCTTGACCACAGCTGGGTTGTCATAGTCAGATAGTGAACAAAAAAGCCCCCTGCCGTGTCCCCAAACCAGCCTTCTCAGTGGCAAACTGGTAACCAGCTTCTCTGAGCCTGTGGCAAGTTATTAAAGGTACAGTATCCCTTTTGCTAGTCCCAGCTGTGCTAGGGAAGGTGTAGTGACTGGGAGGGACGTTGGGCAGCAGCAGCGGGAGCAATGTCGTCACACTCAAAAGTTTCTGTTTTCATTTGATGGCTTCCATTTCTCTATTCCTCCTGAAAAAAATATTTGGAAAGTGGGGTAAGGGAAGAAAATCTCCTTCCTTTTTAATTAGCATATATGGATTAAAGGAATACTGTGTCTTTAGAAGGACTGGTTTGCAAAAACATCCTTGAACTTTTAAAAAACCAACAGAGCTTAAGCTAGACCAGTTTCCCCTCCTCTGCCTTGCTGAGTGCAGTCTTTAACTGTCCCAAATGGAGTTTGCCGTGGAGTTTCCATTGCCAAGGCATGGGGGAAGGGATTGTTTTATGTGTGTTCATGGTGTAATTTTGCTAACCACTTACTCTGCTTTCCATAGTGCTCCCTCACATCAGTTGTCAGTGCTCCCTCCCCAACCCTCCCATTATTCCTCTGCTCATTGGCTGTTTAAAAATACTGATGTATTTCATAGGTCAGTAGCCTTGTGTTTTTGGCTTTTTTCTTAGGCATTTGTTTTCTCTATACATCCTGGCATCGGAGAGGATGGGGAGACTTCCCAGTGCTTTCATGGCGCCCCAGCACTGGACATCTGCATGTACAGTCTCCCTCTCCTGTCGCCACACGGGCACATTGTGCAGAGATGCTTAGAAAGGAATGCTTGGAACTGAGCAACACACTGCTTTAAAGTCCATCGAGCCAGAGGCTCTTAGGGTGGTACAACTGGGTCTGGTATTCCCCGTTGGTCTGTTATTACCATTTTTGGCAAAGGCAGGTGTAATCTCAGCCTAAACTGCAGTTTAATAGGAGTTGTAGGTTCTCCTTTGTTTAGCTCCAGTGTTTAGCCCTTCTCTGAGATAACCAAGGATGGAGGCAGGGCACAGGTCTGAATTTTAACTAGCCATTCATGTGGTATTTGTGAAGCGTTTCCCAGAGCTTGAATAGTAAACTTACTGCTTGACTATTATTAGCATCAAAATGACTATTTGAGAGTTTTTCCTCTTGATGTAGATAGTATGTTTCTGTAATAACTAACACAGACAGAGCTGTTAGTTATTTTAGGATGCCTAGGTTACACGCAGCGCATGATGGGATGCAGTAACTCAAAAATACTGGTGAGCTTGATTTGAGGACTTGCTCCTGCCTCCTCTTCTGTGCAGCAGGCACATTGCTAGTGTCCTTGACGGTGTCTGATAGAAGTCCCAGCATTCATCTGCAGGTGGTTTAGTGTGGAATCAGTGGTGCAGAACAGGAGGCACTTCCCTGGTAAGCTCCTCCATTTGATAAATATCAACAGAAGGCTTTGGGAACTGCATTCTGCAATTTATTCCACACAACTCCTGGCAGATATGAGATGCATCAGTGGACTACCGAGGAAGTTTAGGAGTTGGTTTTAAAATAGAAGAAATACCTAAATACTAAAAGTTCCATACGAGGTGGCCAAGACCCATTGTATTTTTATTCTGCTTTGATATTAGCAAATATATCTGAGGATTCTTTTTCCTTCCAGTGCTGATGTGCAATACAGTAGAAGTAGTTTCTGTGTTCACTGTGCAGAGGGGATCTTCAGGACGGGTAGATACATGTGGCTAGGAGGAGCAGTCAGAAAAGATTTATTCAGCTATTGAAAAAGAAGAGATGTTACTTTTGTCCAGTAAAATAAAAGATTGAGGACATGCAATTGAAGAAAATAAAGGTAAAACACTTAGAGTGGCAATTGAGTCCATTTCTGATAAGTATACATTTTAAGTAACTGGCATAAGCATCTATAAATCTCTTCTAATGAAAGGAAAAGTGAAATATTTACAGAAATCTGGGCATTCTGCATGATGATTGAGGAAACAATCACAAGAAAATCAGAAAGCAATAAAAATAAGAAAATTTTCCGGCTCCAGAGAGAAGAGAATCTTTCTGGAGGTGACTTCCACTCTTCTGTGTGCTCGAGGCAAAGTGAATGGACCCGGCTTGGGAGTGCTCTGGCAGCATCTTGCTCGGCTTTCTTTGCACATTTTGCCCCGTTGTTGTTTTTGCAGTTTGGGCTTGTAAGGATCGCAGCGCGTCACCTGAAAACTTACCAGGTGTCTTTTTTGGCAGGGATGGGGAAGAAGGATGATCCCAAGCTGATGCAGGAGTGGTTCAAGCTGGTGCAGGAGAAGAATGCCTTGGTTCGCTACGAGTCTGAACTGATGATATTGTGAGTGAAAGTACCTTCAAAAGAAGGGATTACATTATAAATATTATTGGGAGATCTGTCACTACTGATTTCCCTATAGCGCCAGGAGGTCAGCAGTCTCTTAGGCTGATTCTTGGCTGAGGTATGAATCCAAGTACATTTCAAGGAATAATGGCAACAAGGAATGAAAGTTCCAACTGTTTGTGGAACATGCAGAAGTAGGGATGCATGTTTAAAGCTCTGAGGCCTTCCCAAGCTGTTCTTGGATAAAACACAACTTGTTCATGCAAGCGTTTTCAAGCTTTGCAAAACTAATGCATGAGCTCCTCCTGGTTTTGGTAGAGTCCGCTTTTAAGTGGCTACAGCCAGAAGTGTTTAATTCAGTCACTTTTGGCACGTTTCCCTCTGTAGTGGGACCAAAAGCACCTCTCATTTGGGCTCAGAAGATAAGCCTTTTTTGCTGTTGATGAAATTGGGGGCCTTTCTTAACCCCTATGCTGCAAATACACTGAAATTTGTCTCTGAGTATGTCAGCTCATCCAGGCAGTGTGGAAGCTGATCCTCTTGGTACCCATGTCAGAAAAGCCCCAAGGTGTTGTCTGCATTGGAATCTGAAAAGGCAGTGGCCTGACATGTCCTTAGTTGATAAGTGACTTTGTCTTTACAGCGGGAAGTGGCAGGAAATACAAAGAGGTAAAGTGTAATTTTGCAGCAAGGATAGATTTGCTTCTTCCTTCACACCATTTTAGATTTAATCCCACCCATAATCTTCTCAATTTTCTGTACTGCACTTCCTATCTGAAGGTAAAGAACCCAAGATGCTGAAAGTACATTAAAATATGGTTCTATACCTTGTGTGGTTTAGGAGTTGTTCCAAAACAGGTTGGTAAAATGTATAGCAGATATCTAGAGGGGGAGCAGAAGTTGGGAATGGATATGAAGCAACGTGTGGAGTATTTCACTATACCCAGAATTTGGATTCCTGGTGTTTCCCTTTCAGTGCTCGGGAGCTAGAACTGGAAGACAGGCAGAGTCGATTACAGCAGGAGCTGCGGGAGAGGATGGCAGTAGAAGGTGAGAGCAAAAGGAAACATTTCATAAATTGTGTGTTGTGTGTTTAGCCTTGTGTGTGCTGAATAGTTTTTGCTATCTCTGTAGATCATCTGAAGACAGATGAGGAGCTCTCAGAAGAGAAGAGGATCCTGAATGAGATGCTAGAAGTAGTGGAGCAGAGAGATTCTCTCGTGGCTCTTCTTGAGGAGCAACGGCTTCGAGAAAAAGAAGAAGACAAGGACCTGGAGGCAGTCATGCTTTCCAAAGGTTTTAGCTTGAACTGGTCCTGAGCTTAACACATTTACCTCTGCTGGTCTGTGTTGTCCAGTTGGCCTACCCTGAGTTTGCCAGAATTACATGGATAATGCTGAAGGAAGATGCTGAAAGGGAATCCTCCGAAGGGTCCGACAGCATGCAGGGATTTGGTTTGAAGCACTCAGAAGCCTTTTGATAATTGTGTTGGTTCCAGAAGTTAAGTTTTACGTGTCTGCAAGGCAAGTTGGAGATAATGAATTGAGACTGTGGAGTCTCCTTGGGGTCCTATACAATGGACTGGTTTTGTGTGCATGGTAGGAGAGGAATAATCCATGTGTGGGGAAGGAGGTTAAGGGAAGAAGAATCCCTAACTAAACTGGATTCATGGCAGTCCATTCCTTTCCCATTTTTACTACACCAGTTCTAATACAAGGGAGGGAAGCGACAACCCTCTCTGGAAAACCACAGCAGCCTGTAGCAGCTTGTTTGGTGGAGTCAGCTGTCGGAGAGAGCTCCAGAAGCCCCCAGGGCAACACCTTCTTTGCTTTAGTCTTCCTCCCCACCAAAGAAACCTGCAGTTGATCATTATGCATGGATACGAAGAACTATGAGAGAGAGAAGATACTACTACTATGCGTGATGGAACTCTCTGCCTCCTGGTTTTCTAGAGAGATGTGGGCATCAGAGGACTTCTCTCCTTCCTGTAGCCTCCTAAATCTTCTCGTGGGGAAAAAAAGGGAAGAAGAGAGAGGGAAGATGCCCGTCTGCTTTGCTACACACTGGAGAGACAGCTACTGCTGGCCTTAGTCTTCATGGCCACAGCTCAGAGGCTGGTGGGCTTCTTTGTTCTGTTTTTATTGTGACTGTTTTGACACTGGAAAATACTGACTGTGGGACAGTGGTAAGTGTGTGCTGGGGCAGGGGTGTTACCAGGCAGCATTCCCTGGCTGTTAGGCCCCAAAAAGGGAGAAGCCCTTAAGTGACCGAACCACCATTAAGACTTTTCAGTGTTGTTTTTTTTTTTTTTTTTCCTCTATTTTGTTTTTGCACATTGGAAACAAAGCTTAAGACCTGCCTGGGCCCTCAGTCACTTTGACCCTTTTATGTCAATTAACTTATTTTTTTAATACTTGAAAGAAGATTCATTTTTGTATCTTTTAGGAAAAAAAAATGGACGAGTGAGGGGTGTGTGTGCCTGCTGCATCCTACAACTTCCACTTCTAAATTACTGGACGTTGTTACCTGTGGCTATTTATTAGTGTTCTTATTAATAATTTGATTGTTACACATATCTGATTTTGGAGGGAGTGTTTTAACTCTGTTAGAGAAAGACACTACTGCGGATTGGTCCCTGCTTCACAGCAAGGGTAGCCTTTACGGACCCACGGATGCATCCTGCCCTAGGAGTTGTCCTTTATGACAGAATCCCACGCACTCATGGAGTTCTAAGAATCTATTCATGTTCTAGCATACTTCTCTTCTGCATCCCAGATTCCCTCTGTTGGACTAACAAACCTGTAATTTATTTAAATTTTACATTTTTATAATGGGAAAGCTAAAACTGTGAGGTAGAAATATCCTCAGAGTATGTGTCTCTCTCGCTGAAAGAGGGGACCCTCACATTCCTGAGATACAGCTTAGAGGGACTTCCATGAAAATAAAAATAGCGCGTTTCCCGCTGCAGATGTTGGAAGAAGCTCTTTTTGGCTCAGCTGGTGAAGCTGCTGCTTTTCAGCCAGGAGGGTACTTGCTGTAATCATCCATTAAGCAACGAGCAGGACGTGCACCGAGCAACTCAGCACCATTCATTCACTGTTTGACAGATTCCCTCAGCACGCTACATCCTTAACTTGTCCTGCAGAGCTGAAATAGGGCTACGTGTTGGGTGTGCGTCCCATCCTTGATGGGATGTGTTAAGAGGTTTCCCCCCCCTCGGAATGCTTTGGTCTGTTCTTGTTAAAGAAGTACTAAGCCTGCTCCCCAATGTCTTGGAGGAAGTGTCCCATTCATAGAGCACATTGACCCTTTCAGCTTGAGCTCATGCTGTTGAGGTATACCCAACAAGGTATCCTTAAATCTTTTGCCCTAGGACAGAAGTGAGCACAGTTTCTTGCTGATGGTTCTCTACCTCCTCCAAAGAGGTCTTCTGTACGCTGGGGTCTGGGATCTGAATTCAGCTCTGACTCAGGAGCATACCTTAGGCTGAGGAAAAATGAGTGGGGCTGTCCCCAGAGACCCTGACCAGTGCTTGTTAACTGTGGAAAGATGGTTTTTCCACCTTAAGTGTTCACCCTTCATCTCCCCACTAAGCATTTTCTGCCAAGGCATTACAAATTAAATCCAGATGCTCATGAAACCAAGCAGACACAGGCAGCTGCAGTGCTACTTTGTCATCATGCATGGTAGCAAGTGGTGGCTGCTCTACCAGCATCACGGACTCACCAACAGGGTGCCCAACAAACAGAATTCTCTTCGTTGGCAACTGTGGGGGCCAGCTGCACAAGTCTAATTGGCACAAGGTTTACATCCTCTGCATGCAAGGAGCCCTTTGGAGAGGAGGAGGAGGGAAGAAGGAGGGCAGCTTAGATGCAAAGTTTATCATAAACTGTCTTGGGCAGAAAATGGGCCTTGGTCCATTTTATAGTTCAGTAGGTATATGGACCACATCTAACCTTCAGCAAAAGATCACTGAATGTGAGCTGTAGAACAGAAAGAAATCCTGAAGAAGAAATACCGTTTGACTACGTTTCTCTTTCATGCTGGGGGGTGCTGGCCAGATCTTTGCGATCCTGAAGAGTGATATAATTTGAGGGGGTAATGCCCTACTGCAGGGGAAAACCACGTATTCTCAAACAGACCTCTGTAGGTTACACTGAAGTCCTCCAGCAGCGTGAGTGAAAATGAAGAGCTAACATCGCGCACACAAATTAATTCAAAGGAATGTTAAAAGGCCTTTTTTATATCAAAGTGGTTGAAAAAGGCACAATTTGTATTTGCTGTTCAGTTGCACTTTAAGCATAATGACTTGCATATCAGATACTGGGTTTTTTTTTACTATCTGAATATTTTTAATTCAAATTTTATATTTTTAAAACTGAAGAAGGCTCTTGTGACCACAAGATCCCTTATTTGTATCAGAATCCAAGAAGGATGTTCTAGCTCTTTGTGCTGCCTGGGTGGGTGGCAGCACAGGACTCAGCCATGTCCCTTCGATGACGTGTGTCCCCTTCGCTTTGAGGGGAGCAAAAAGGCCCTCAGCTTCCGAGTACCTGGGGGTGGTGGTCCTTTCTTCCCCCCTGCAGTAAGTAGGAGGAGAACCAAGCTTGGAACCCGTGTTCCTGTTGAAATGGGCACACTGAGAATGGGGCAAACACTTCAGTCCCCTACGGGGAAGGGAGGGGGATACCACCTCCTAGAAACAGCTGAGGGATGGGGGAGCGAGGACTGCCAGAACAACCAATCTGCTGGTTTCACAGTACAATTTATTTTTATTTTTTTTTAAACTGTTCCTTTTAACCGTGTTTTCCCTAAAACTCACAAATGGCTGTAAAATCCTGAGCTTCAAAGAACTGTGCGTGGGGAGGTGATAAGACATTTCAGCTCCAAATTCCAGACATATTCCTTCTTTCAGTTAACCAATACCCCATGGTCTCGCTAGGGCATGTTACAAATGGCATTGCTGAACATATTTTAGAGCAAACAGCAAGTTTTTAAAAGTCTGTCCTTCTCTCTCTCTCCGTCTCTGCATTCTATGTAAATATTTGTTTGTATGTAAAGACACCGGTGGGTCCTTGGGTTACCCCCACGGTCAAGACTCTGAGTTTTGTGCAATGACTAGGCCTCTCTTAGAACACGGTGCTTGCATAGAGCTAGTCACCACATTTGTGTGCACTCTGGTGGTTTTTAATATTTTTATACATCCTAATTATGAAGTATTATAAGTGGTCTAGACTGCATGATCTAGAGCAGCCGGCAGTTCCATTTTCTTAGCAGCTGTTCCTAAAACGTTCGCAGCTACACCTTGTTTGGTTAACATTCTTTTAAAATGAGTTTTTGATTAAGTGTTTACACCAGCCACCAGTGGGTGAGAAAGGTGTTGCGTTACAAAGTCTCCTGCATACAAACTGAAAAGCCACAACGTGGCTTTTTGGGAATTTCAGTCATCACTGTCTGCAATAAAGAGAATCCTAAAGCATTTTAAAAAACCAGCCTGTATATAGTTGACAGAGAAAGAGATCGCTGGCTCTCTCGACCGCAGCAAAATAACAGAGATTAGAAGCTTTCCAGAAGTTCTGCTTTTGGATTGCTCAGAGATCTGCTATGGGCAGGGTAGCTGGGCAGAGGAGGATGAAGGCAGAGGTGAAGGGGAGGATGTCATGTTCTGAGGGCATTGCAGTAACTTAAATACTCTGTGCGTGCCATGCGTGCGTGTGTGAAGTCTAATCCAGGTGAAGGGATCTGCTCTGGCATCTTCCCTGTTGTGTGAAAGTGAACTCTGATATTCAGATTGTTCAAGGTTTTTACGGTTGGCATATATATGGAGTGTTGACAGAAAAGCGTATACCCTACCTGTAAAAGGAACAACTCTGTTTTCTTCTGTTTGGTTGTGTTTTATTGTTTGTTTTTATGCACACTTGCTTCGTTGGTGTTGAGATTTTAGCACCTCAGATGGCCAACTGAACTAAAAAAAAAAAAAAAAATAAAGTCATTAATTATTTTTTTCTTTTTGTTGGTGGAGTTACCGTTTGTTTCCCTTGCGTTCACTCCCACGTTGATGGTTAAAAAGGAAGCCAGGAGCTGAGGGAAGGTGATTTTGAGATGAGATAAAAAGCTAGGTGTTCTTAAAGGGCCTTTCTTCAATTTGTCTTTTACTGCAAGATTCGGAGCCCGTTACCTGAGACACAAACAAATTGATCTTGATACAACCCCAATACACGGTCTTCCTTTCTCTGTATTTTATATTATTTCTTCAGGTTCTACGTGAAGAGAAGTTAACAATAAATAGCCAAGAACAGTATAAATTGAATTATAGGAACTAACTTTTCATTTCTGTAGCTGCAGCTCACTTCCTTAGCCTGTAGCAGTAGCACGGACGTCCTACGCTGGTAGAGCAGCAGTGAGTAAAATGAGTAAAATAAGGAGTGGATGACAAAATGAGTAAAATAAGGAGTGGATGACATCGGTGCCCCTGTGGTGTCTTGAGCCTCCACACTCCATGCCCACGTCTCATCCCTCCCCTGCCAGCTCAGGAAGCCACGTGCAGCTCTGGAGCTGTGACCCTCCGATGTTCTGGAAGGATTGGGAGCTTCAATCTCACCAGCTCCTGTGTCAGAAAAGGCATCTTGGCCAGGTATCTCCTGTTTGTTCAACCTCAGTGGTGGCTGCTGGCTCCAGCAAACATCAGGAGTTTGAAGTGACACCCAGGCAGCAGCACGGTGGCGGGGAGGGAAATAGTACAATTTTGTGCTTTTTTTTTTTTTTTTAACAGGCAGAAAACACACAGGATGTTGGGGGAAATCCCAGCTGGGGAAATCCCAAACAATGAGTTTAATTTTCCTGCCCACTCAACCCTTTTTCAAAACAAAGGGTAAACTCTGGAGTGTGTAAAGGGGTTGGATTCCAGAGGGCCTCTTGTGGCAGCAGGGTGGGGGGAGACGAGGGGCCTCGGGATTTCCTCTGGTGGCGCAGGGAGGCCAGGGATGGCAGCTGTGCTGGAGGTGACAGCAAGTGACACGGCTCGCTCCTTCCTCTGCACAGCTCAGCAGTTCTTCAGGGGACTTTTCTAACTCCACAACCCTTCCTGTCCTTTTGTCTCTCTCTGCTTTCAAACAGCAGTCACCTGGCAGGGATCTCTCTGGTGTCAAAAGGCCAGTCCGCGAGGATTTCTCCCTCGATGCTAAAAGAGAAATGAAGAGATGGATTGTGACCACTGGACTCTGGGACGCAGTAGGTGGGCTCCCATCCAATGCTTAGGAGACCAGCTTCGTGCCACTTCATCATGGCTGTTTAATTACACTGCAAACTTGGTAGCCTTTGATCTCAATTAAGATCCCAGAGGTTCGTCTATTTTCTAAACTACAGATGGAACCACCAGTCTGCTAGAGAGACCTTCCTGGATGGCTTGCTTTGACACCAGCCCCGGATGGAGAACCCTCTGAGATGAGCAGGTTCACGCTGCCTACAGAGGATGAGCCACGTGTCCCTAAGAAACACCACCAGAAAAAGGCTCTCCAACAAAGATATCCCTCCTCGAGCCAAACATGGTGGCAGCTGCTGCTTTCGGTTTCTGCCAATACTGAAAGCAGCCACCAGGAGCCTCTGACCCTTTCTGCACGTGGTGTGGAACAGCACAAGAAACACGTAAACCATGTAAAAAATGTGAAACAATGTAGGGTGTGAAATTGTTTTCGAAGCTGCCTCACCCGCCTTTTGTCACACAACTGGGAAAAACATGGCATTCTGGCTTCCCTTGTGTTTTAACATGTTTTGAGAAGACCTCACCACCAAGTGCTGTGACAGCTGCCTGCTGATTACCAATTGCATTTTTAAGTCCTGCATATAGGAGAATGCAAACCTAAATCTGTAAGGATGCTACCTGGACACAGGCTGCTCCAGGAAAAGCATTCTTGGAGGAGATTCCCTTTAAGAATTCAAGCAGGGCCTGAGTGCATCTTCTTTAACCCCTCCTTTAACAGCAAGGGAAGCCATTACCAGAGAAAAAGTATCCTAACGAATGGGTGAAAGCAACCCATTTCCACCCAACGGGAAGTGCTCCAGCGTGGGGCTGCTCATCCTGTCACCTTGCCATCCTGCCAGAGATGTCAATCCTGTCTCTCCTCTCACCTCAGAGAGAGGGAGGGGGCCTCCTGCTTTGTTTTATAGATATTACTTGAGGGAAGCAATACAGTCGCCTCCATCTTTAGCCCCTATCCTCTTCCATAGCGCTTAAAAGAAGAAAAAAAGAAGAAAATGGAAAAAAACCACCACCCAGCGCCACTATCCAAAACGAACTCTGGAAAAAGTACCATTTTTCCCTTGGCATCTTTGCCACAGTGTAAACACTCGTGGAGAGCAAGGGAGCAGATAAACAAGTATTTCCAAACTTGCCAAAGTGCTTTTCCGAATGTCTCAGACGTGGCGATCACGTGGTTTCGTGTAAGCAAAAGATAAGATCACCTCTCTTATTATTAAAATTTTCTATGAAAATATCTAAATAATCTATATTACTGAGCTACCAGCAACAAAAATAAAATAAAAAATTAATGCGGATTTCTCAAAAGAAATATATACACTTTGGGGAAAAGGAAGACAGATTGTGTGTTTTGCCTACTTGAGGCTAGCAATGCTGACTTTCCAAGGCCAACTCGAGCAGTTTGCAAAAACAGAAACTTTTCTTCAGTTCCTTGGAATTTACAGAAGCTGGCAAGACACTTACGTGTCCCTTTTTTCCCCCTGTACAAAATTCCCAGCACCAAGCCACGGGATGGGCTGGTAAACACGTCTCAAACCTGAATCAGAATTGCTTTGGTCTTCATTTTGTGTATTCCCAGGGACTTTAAAAAGCACATTATTATCAGCCCCTTCCTGATTAAACACCCTTTGCGTGCTCGGTGTAGCAAAACAAGGGCTTGAAAGTGAGGACCGTGACTCAGCAGGTCAGGAAGAAGAGCCAGCGTGACAGGAAACCTGTATTAAATAAAATAAATAAAAAAACCCTGCTTTAAACAGGGCTGTGGTAAAAATGTAAGGCTGTATTGAATAAAAATTAAGTATAACTATAGTGAAAGCACAAAACTCTATTAAAAAGTTGCGTTTATTTTGCAGGTGGTTACAGATGGCACACGAGGAGCCTGAGAGCAAGAAGCCTAAGGTGGGACCCATCCGAGTTCCAGAACAATCCTGCCAGAGGCCTGCGGCTGCTTTACACCCCCACGCTCATGTATCTCAGAGGAGGCTGCGCCGTCGGCGGGGGAGCTGATTTTGGGGAAGATTCCCCCCCCCGGCACCGGAACCGCGGTGGGTTTCACAACCGCTGGGCTCGCTCTGAGGAGGCGCCGCCGTGGCGGCCTTCCCCTCCGCCACGTCAAAGCCCCTCAAGGCACCCTCAGTGGCGGGCCCGCCTCCTCCTCCTCCTCCTCCTCCTCCTGCCCGGGGAGGGCAGGGGCGGGGCCTGGCGATTCAAACAGCCTGCGGAAGGCAAGAAGCGGGGAGGTGCTGCGCCGCCGCCGGGATCGCTCCCGCCGCCACCGAGGGCCGCTCCCCGCCCAGGTGAGTCTCGCCCGCCCGCGGGACGGGCACCTTAGGGGACGCGGACGCTCCGGGAAGGGTTCCTCGGGTATCAGCGCCGCCATTCGCGGCTGCGCCTGCCCCTTTCCCCTTCGCGGGGAGGAGGAGGAGAGCGTGTGTGAAGCCGCCAGCTCTCCTGGGTATGGGCAAGGCGGGAAGCTGGCGGGGTGATCATCGTGGCCTTCCCGCCCGGCGGTGCGGGCCCATCCCTCATAGGGACGCGGGTTCGGAGCGGTGCCGTGCGGCCCCCACCCGGGAAAGCGGCGCCGGTGGTGGCAGGGAGCCGGGGAGGGGCGGGCCCGATGGCCGCCGTGCAGCGGGAGCCCTGGGGCCTGGCCCACGGGTTGCTCCTCTCAACCCTTAATTCTGTTCAGCTGAAGCGAGGGGTCAGTGACCCTGAGAAGGGCTGCGTGGGGTTTCTCCTCTCTCTGACCGCCGCCCTCCCACCCGTCCCCGTTTCCTTTTTTGCTGCTGAGCCCGACCTTGCTCGTAGTTCGTTCTTTGACTCGGTTTCCTGCTCTCAATCCGTCGGTAGGTCTGTCTGGTGAGTGCCCTGCCAGTCGCTGTCCTGCTCCTCCATCCTCTCTGCTCTCCTTGTGTTGTGATGGAGCCTCTGCTCTTTACCCTGGCCCGTTTTCTACTTTCCCCAGCCGTCATCAAGTCAATCCTCTGCCCCCTTCTCTCTGTCTTTGTTGCAGACCCTGCTCCCTTCTGCTGAGGTGGTACTTCATCAGCCGTAAAAAGCCTCTCTTGCCTTGCTCTGCTTGGTAAAGCCGAACGTCTCGGTCTCTGGTGGGAGTTTTCAGACTGGAGGGGTGTTTGGTTTGGCAGGGGAAAGTAAAGAGTTAACCCTGTAGCGGCAACTCCGGAGGGACCCATGCTTGCCTCAGCAACAGTGGGATGGGGGAGTGGCGGCTGCAGCAAAAAAACATGGAAAGAAAGGGTTTCTAATAACAATTCGTAGGAAAACCTCGTGATTAACGTAGATGAGTCATTTCAGTGTCTGCTTTTCTCCAGTCTCCTTACCTTCCACAGAGCTGTAGGTGTCTGTTAAAGCGGTGAGTGCCTTGGCTGCCTCTTTGTTTGCACTGAGCAGCATGCAGCTTCCTGTGGCCCAAGCCCACAGCGGTCACTGTCTGAAGGCTGGAAGCTCAGTAGTGTGGAAAAGAACAGGAGTCAGCAGCACCTGTTCCTTAGAAAGGTGTTTCTCTAATGCATATGGTCAGTCAATGCTCTCTGTACCTTGGGGTGACAGTAGCCTTGAAACTGGTTGTGGTGTGGGTGTGTGTTTCTACCTCTAAAACACAATATTTTGTAGCTTAAAAAAACCCCAAAACTACAGAGCCACAGAGTTACTTAAATCACTACAATCTTAGTCCAGAAAGCCCATGCTTATTTCAGGAGAAGTTGGTAACTTCTGATGTTTCCTGAGGTATCTGGGCCACAGTCTTATTGTAGGACACTTGCTATCTTTTTGAAATGGTGAAGTGTTTGGTGAAAGAGAGAGCAAGGTGGTTCCCCAACAGGAAATTATTTTTAAGGTTTTTGGTTTGGTTTTTTTTGGTGAAGGACTTTTTGCAAAAGCCCACTTATGGGGAACTGATTGATGTTCTGTTGTAATTTTTTGTCGTTAATCAGACTGAAACTGTCTTCACCTGCTTGTGTAAGTATAATGTCTTAAAAGGTGTTAATTTAAAAGGGGCTTTTTGTGTTGTTTTTTTTTTCCCCCTTTTCTGTGGTTACTTCTTTACATCACAAACTTAACAGTTTTCAGAGTCTTCCGTAGGGTAAAGCTTTACAACACTTACTCCTTGTCATCTCTCTGCACCAGTGGTATTATACAAAACCACTGGAGGGATACATTGTGTAAAAAGAAGGATTCTAGCACTTTGTTATTTGTATTTCTGCAACCTATCCCTTCCCATTTTCCTGTCTTCTTTTCTAGGTCTCTTCTCTGCCATTACTGGTTGGCAGGATTTAGAGACCAACTGAGGCAGAAAACTTCCCTTGTATATGTGGAGAGTGTAACATCTGACTGTAACTCTTCTGGTTAGGCTGTCCTGTATGCTAAGAAAGGTTGAAGTGAAAACCTCCTCTTCCTATTTGGCTTGTTTGCACTTGGTAACAGCTGCTGAATTTAAGAAGAGAAAAACAAGGCTGTTTTTTTTGGTTAGGTGGCTTTGTTGGGTTCCCACCTTCCCAATTTCTTACAACCACGGTAGGCCAGCTGGCACTGGGGCAGCGAGTTCAGCTCGGTTTCTTACTGTGCACTGTCAGCAGAGCTCTGTGTTACACTCCACAAGTGCAAACCTGGAGTCCCTGCTCTTGGAAATTCAGTGTACAAGGATTTTACACCTTTGCATAATGTGAAGGCCTCGTAAAGGTGCTCTGTGTGGCTTTTGATTGCCGTTAGCTCTTAAAACCTGTAACAACAAGAGCTGTGATGTATGATTAGGGAAGGCTGGTGTGTGTGTACTCACTGAGCACTCTCACCCGGGGTCAGTTATGCCACGTTGTTTCCACGTATTGTGTTTTTCCTGTGTAGCAGGATGACAGGAGTCATCTACACTCAGCAGGAGTCCGAGGAGATGACAGATCAAACAGATTTTATTTTTTTTCTGTACTAGAATGCAAATGTTTAATCTGGAAGCAGACAGGCACATAAATCTAGTGACTGCTACCTTTGGAGACCTTTCTGGAGTGTCTTGGTGCTTAGGAGTTGTCACTTGTGCTGTGTCCCATTGAATGGGAGAGTAGGGAGCTAATTACTATGAGCAGGTTTGTGTGCTCCGTGCAAACCCTGCTGGCCTGACTGTGGAGAAGCAGCTGTGGGGTGTGGGCTCCTTGATTAAAGCAGCTTCTGTGGTCGCTGGGTATGAACTAACAAGCAGAAGGGGGTAGGGGAATCAGCCTAATTCTCTTGCTGAAGAGAACCGAGTGCAGATGAGCAGGTTTCATTTCCATCAGTTATCAGTTCCTCAACTAGTGAAAGAGCAGAATTTACCAGCAAATCTGATATATCTTTGCAAAGTGCCTTCCTCTGGTTATCTCTTAGCATGCTGTGGTTTTTTGTCTACATCCGATTACAAAGTTTTTGGGGCTGGAATTATCTTCTGATCTGTGCACTGTGCGAAGCCAAGTTCATGCAAATATTTCTAACTGGGGAGTTGAACTCATGGCTGGGCTTGGCCAAGTGTGCAAAACTTCTACTTGAAGTCTGATCCCCTCTTAGTTTTGGATGGTTTATCTCGGGGTTGGAGAGGGTTGCAGTAATGATTGCAGAATGTTGGTCCCTTCCCCAGAAATTTTACAAGCATGATAATTATTTTATTTTTTTCACCAGACTAGAGAAGAAGGATAGGGAAAGGAGGCATAAAATCTAATGTTATTAGACAGAGTGTCCAATCTCAGTTTTTGGGTTTGAAAACAATCTGTTAAGCTTTTGTGATTGCCTTGATTTGTACCAGATGCCTGTAGTGAACCATGTTCCTGCTGTTATCCCAGCTTCATTGGGAAATGAGCAGGACTCCCAGCTGCCAGTGGTGTGCATTAGACACCTCCTTTTACCTGGATGAGATGGCATTGCTTCCTGCATGAATTTTGAAGTGGTGCATTGATGTCTCTTCTTTGTAACAGCTGCTTTAAGAAGCCTTTCAGAATCCCACCCCTTTCAGTAGTCCCATGGCTTAAGAGTGTTGTTTAGCACTGTCTTGGGCACTAAGTAACTTCTGGTTTTGATGCAGTCTGCTGGTTCCCCAACTGCTTTGCACCAACATTGCACTGCTTGGAGCTGACAGGGTGCTTCCTGCCCATGGTGGGCTCTGGTTGTACTGTCCTTGCTGATGAACACAAGTAAAAAGGACATAAGTCCTCAGAATGCTGCTTTTTCTCACAAGAGAGGACAGTTGTTGTGGCTCTAAACTCCTACTACTTCAGTATCTTGCTCACCACTCTCCTTTAAAAGTCTCAGCTTTTGTTCAGTTTCATGGATGGCATGAGCAGGGGAATTGGACTGTGTGTGCAATCATTGTGTACATGGTTGTTAGATTTTTAAGTGTCAGCTTTATATCTGCTGTATTTTCTGATAAGAACACTGTGACCTTTGGTCAGTTTCTAATACGCTTTTGCTGTAGCCCGTGGTGAATGGGTCTCTCTAATGTATTGGACTATTTATTTCATATACTTTAGGGAGAAAATAAGTTCCTTGGTCAGTGTAACCCCTGGTAGTTTAGTGTAACTGTTATTACACCAATAGATTAACAACCATACAAAACAAATCCATGTAACTCAGCTAGTTGCTGTGTTTTGGTTGTATAGTCTTTTTCTGGGTTTCAGCACTAATCTGTGTTTCCTCTTGAAACTGAAAGTGAAATGGTTGTCATTATCTAACGCATAGTCAGCTGTTTTCTTCATGTGTGGAAATCTGCAACTTTTCCCCTGTGCTTTTAGACCTACAGTTAGAGAACCTGCAGCATCGTTGAGTGGAAGATTGATGCAGGATGCTGAGGCATCTCCTGTAAGGTTTGCCTCAGCAGTAGGAAGTACCTGCTCCTGGAGGTAACTCTTCTGCAACTCTGTCACAGTTTCCAAATAGTTGCTGCTGCATTTCTTTGAAAGATATTTTCTTAGCTCTGCATGATTGTGTTAAAGGTGTTTCAAAGAGATGGTGCTTTTTTTTTTCATTCTCCCAATGTTAATGAGGCTCTGCTCTCAAAAGGCTTTGATCAAGGCTATGAATGCTGTTTTGAGTTACCAGTGTCTCCTGGCTGCCTGCTTTGATGCACAACTTCCTCTTTGAGGTTCTTAGGGATGTCTGGGCCCCTGTCTTAATAGATTCCTTCAAGATGATTTTAATTTTTCACTGGCTTCATCAGTTTAATTACCATGGAGGTTGGAAGACAACATGGTGGGAGAGAATTCTAAGGTTTAGTGTGTTCATTGTAATCAAAGGGCCAGTGTCAGGCTTTCTTCTGGGGGTACTTGGTTTAACTAAGCAGGGAGCCTTGATCAGGTTCTCTCACAATGTATTGCTCCTTGGACGTGTACTCTCAAATGACCTGTGCTTATCTGGTCATCTCAACTCTCACACGTGAGCTGCTGTTTTGGTTGGTTTGTGGGTTTTTTGCAGAAAGCAGTGCAGATATTCCTGGTAGTTATGAGTCTGGAAGAGGATTTCTTGTCTAGTCATGTGGTGTGAAGGTAAGAGAGAATGTTGCTGTTAGTGGCCATCTGTATCCACATACCCATCTTTTTTTATTATTTTTTCTTTTAAGATTTTTTTTTTTATCAGTTTTCAGCTCTGCTTACCTAACTTCCCAGTCAGGCAAAGGAAAGACAGATTACATTCCTCTTTACTTAGGATTTAAAGAGGATTACTCCTCTTTACTTGGGATCACTTGTGAAACGCATCCAAGTTGTAACATGAAATGGCATTCCTAATTTTCTGACTGGTGGATGATCTGTGATTGTGCTGGCACATTCTAATAGTAGTACATGTGTCAAAACTGAAATAAGGAGGATGTTCTTCTGACATCCAGTCGTGCCACCTAGTACCCAGTCCCACTTCAGAGATCTTTTGGCTACCAGCTCTTGTCAGAGCCTGCCCAAGTGACACCTGTGTCTGTCAGAGGCACTGTTGCCAAGTGCTAAGAGAGGCTGTCCTCTGCTCCAGGGGCTGAGCACTTTGTTGCTGCCCAACTGTAAAAGCATGCCAGACTGCAAGTGTCCAGTGCTGATGCCCCAGCAAGGCCATCTTCTAAATCTGGAGGCAAGTCTTAAATTTCTCTGGCTTGACAATGTCACTTGCACATCACCAGTGGTGACTGGCGTTTGTTCCAGCGCTCACTGTTTATCAACATTACTAAGGAGTTCCCTGCTTTTGGTCTGTTTGTCCTTCCTCAAAAGACAGAAATTGTGATTTCTTCAGTCTGTCCTATTTTCCAAGTAATTTCCAAGAGGCAATCAGTAAGAACAGCTTGACTATGCCCTGTGACAGTACTGCAGGGTTATGGTGCAGCTGCTGGGCTGGCTGTACTGTGAACACAAAGCTAACCCTCTACAGACCAGCAGTCTTGTAAGGGTGATGGTATCTTTTTCCTTGCGGTTTGTTTCCTCCTCCCAGGTCTTTAGGAAAGGTAGGAGTAGTTCCTTAATATTTGTGAGGAGGTGAAATGCAGGGTGGGTTTACCTGATGGAGTTAACTTTGCTCAACCCAGAAAAGGAAAAATCAAGCTCAGTCGCAGATCTGAAAAACCACCTGCACTGTGTCAGTCAAGATCCAAACCTTGTTTCTTCCTCTTAGCTGTGGCCATGCCCAAAATGTGAAGATGTGCAAATTCCATTTGGGTCCAGCTCTAGTTAGTTGAATCCAAATCCCAGCCCCAAGCTTTGGGGCAGTTTGAGCTGCAGGCTTTCTACTGACTCAGTTTCAGCCCAGCTGCATCTGTAGGCTTCTTTCTGAAGAATACCAGTGTTGTCATCCTGCATCCATCGTTGATCTGATAGAGAAACCACAGTAATCAAAAGTTCCTGCCTGCATTTTTTTTTTTAAAGAGAATTAGTAATAAGGCAGTGTTCCTTCTTAGTCATTGATGTGCTATGTGGGGGTGGGTCACAGAGCAAAAGAAGAGTTGATGGGGAAGTTGGATAATTTTCTTCCTAAGAAGTCCAAGTACTATCCTGATGACTAGAAGATTACTGCAGTTCATGTCGTCATGAAAAATAATGTGAAGCAGCAGCAGATCATGGGAAGACAAAGTAAATCCTTAATAAAAAGGCCAATTGAAAACACCTTCTTAGAATTGTCTCTAATAAAGTTTTTCTTTCAAAAACAAAATAAAGCCCCATCAAACTGTGCAATGTATTTCTAAATACACAGCTAGAGTACTTTGTTCAGGCTGAGATGTTCACTCTGTACTAAGGCAGTGTAAAGGAGCAAAGGTAAAAATGCTCCAATTAAAGAGGTACTTGGACAAGCATCCCTTGGGGTTGGGTCTTTGTGTTCCATTTAGAATTTCAGTGCTGTTGAGTATAGGAAGATAAATATACTCTGAAACTGTTAGAAGCAGGAATTGTTCAGTATGTTTCCATGTATTTCTGCATCAAAGGTGTTATAAGCAAACGGCCTGGTTTTTGTTGTGTTTTTTTTTTCTTCCTCACTGGAGTGATTGGTAGTCACAGAATCACAGACTCTTCATGGTTGTAAGGGCCCTCCTGAGATCATCGAGTCCAAACACAAAAAAAACCCCAAACAAACCCCAAAATACACTGTACCCACCCACAAAGAGACACAACCCAACAATCCTGGGCACTAGAGCGTGCCCTGAAGTGCCATGTCTACATGTTTCTTAAATACCTCCAGGGATGGTGATTCCACCACCTCCCTGGGCAGGCTGTTCCAGTACCTGACCACCCTCTCAGGAAAGTAATTCTTCCTGATATCTAATCTAATTTTCCCCTACTGCAACTTGAGACCATTTCCTCTGCTCCTGTCATTATTCCCTTGGGAGAAGAGGCCAACCCCCACCTCTCTACAACCTCCTTTCAGGTAGTTGTAGAGGGCAATGAGGTGTTTCCTCAACTTCCTCTTCTCCAAACTAAACATGCCCAGCTCCCACAGCCTCTCCTCATGTGACTTGTTCTCCAGACCCCTCACCAGCTTGGTGGCTCTCCTCTGGACACGCTCCAGCAGCTCAATGTCCTTCTTGTAGTGAGGGGCCCAGAACTGAACACAGCCCTCGAGGTGCCCAGTACAGAGGCACCATCACTGCCCTACTCCTGCTGGCCACCCTGATCCTGACACAGGCCAGGATGTTGTTGGCCTTCTTGGCCACCTAGGCACACTGCTGTCTCATGTTAAGCCAGCTGTCCACCAACACCCCCAGGTGCCATTATTCACATATTAAAGGAGGACACAATCTGAAAGGAAGAGAAACAAAAACTGGTAGCCTCAAGCAATCAGCAGTCATGCTTGAGAATAGCAGGGAGGGGTGGGTTTAAGTAGTCCCATGATTCCTGAGGAGCAGAGTACCTTTCCTAAGAGCCTAGCAAATAAATCACAACAGATGGGGTCTATCTTGGCCAGGCCTGCTGGCATCTCAAAGTATTCTGCCCATGGCTTACCAGTTTTGCTGCTTCTGAAATGAAACGATGTTGTAGCCTCCCTTGGAGGGAAATGCACAGAAAATGCCTGTAGTTTTGAAGCTGTGTTCCCTGTGGTGTCCTGAGAAACTCCAAGTTAATAGTTTTGGTCTTAACTAGGTGATACCAAACCATTGCTTTGGTTTCACAGTAACATCCATAGATGCACAAATGAGTTTGTTCAGCCCATTCACCATCCTTCACCTGGCTAATATATTGCAATGTCTCTGTTCACCCCCTGGCTTTTCTTTCCAAAGCCTAGTATCAAATTCTACTTTAGAAGGACAGCAGGTCTCAGATCAGGCAAAATCTTGGGATCTTCTCAACACTGTTACAGGCTGGTGTACCCTTGGCAGACCAAGTAGTAATGGGGACATGTTTTCTGTGGTTATGATAACATCCTATGTATTCATCTCTGCATTTTTTTTTGCAGATCAACAAGCTATCTTCCCTTTTGCTGTTGGTTTTTTTTTTTTTCTCTCTCTGTGCAAAGTCTGAAGTGCATGTGGGAGTGCTAAGGCTTCTTCTGCAGCTAGAGAAATTTGAGGAAAAGTTCAGATATCTGCTGCTAGTTGGGCTGTGTAGTTCCTGTTGGGTTTATGTGTTAGAAAGTGAGTGTGGCAGGGTGATAGGGATTCCTTTGGGGACTTGGGACTCTGTGATGTGGGATTTGCTTCCCCTGTAGTGACTTGAGGTGCTGCAGAGAGCAGTCTGGCACAGCTTGGAATATCCTCAAATAAGGAGCTTCATAGGTCCTCGGTGCTCTTTCTCTTCCTCACTTATGCCAATTATGTAAAGCAGTTGTACCTGTAGCAAGTTTTCAGGAGACCAGTGAAATTGAATGGTTATGGCTTGATATGTGGATTTAAAATGTCAGGTCATATCAGTTGCCTCAGTTTCCCTACCTGTAAAATGATGCCTTGTTCTGTAAAGAGCTCTGCCAGCTCAGCAATAAAATGTTTGCCTACAAGGCAAGTAAAAGCCACCAGGTCCAGGGAGAGACAAATAGACACTGTTGCATTGCTTCCTATAATGATGTCATCCTGAGTGCCAAAATTAAAGTTCTTATCTTTCAGCTGCCAGGCAGAGAAAGCTGTGCCCAGGTTGGAAGTGGTTTTCCTTCTCAATGACTGATGCTTTATTGCTTTGTAGACTTTAACCCGCTCCTAACTCAAATGTCAGACATAAAGATAAGTATCTTGATAACTTACACAACGGGTCCATTGACTGATAGTGTGTCTGTCCAGGTGTTTGTATGGGATGTGTCTCAGAATCCAGACAGGTTGTTAAAGGAGTCAGTCCTACAAGTGTGTGGATTTGCTGCTGCAAAGAACATGTTTTCATAACCAGACAGTGTCTGATAACAGCAGAGAATAGTAACTCTCAGGCTGAGCTGTGAGGAGTGGTGAAGGATAGGAGGGAAAGCCATTGTAAGCAGAGACATTATTTGTGAGGTGGATTCTTTTCTGAGCCATCTTGAAGATGTGACAAAAATGTGAAGAAGGGGTAAAACCAGATTTGTAGGGTGGCTCAGCATTGTTGCTGTAGGGATTCTGGGACTTACTCCTGTTTAAGGCAGCTTTGAGAGCTACTGAGAGTTCCCCCTAACAGGTAATTAATTATATGCTATATTAATTATATGCTGATTCTTGCTGCCATGTGAGGAGCTGCTGGTGTGGAGGAGCCATGGAGTGCATGGCAGTCTTGGAGATGTACATGGAGTCTTTGAGACCTACATGGAGCCTTGCAGTCCTGCCTCTCCAGTCTTTTCTGCCCTGCAAACTTGTGATGCCGTCTCTCCTTAAAGCCTGGAGTCAGAGAGGGAATAATATATTACAATTAATAGGTATTCCAATTTAAAAAAAAAAAAATCATACTCCATAAAAACTCATTTCAAGACTTTCAGCAGCCCTAAAGCAGCCTTATCAAATAATCTAGTTTTACTCTGAATCTGAATGCAGGTGGTGTTTGTAGCCTTTAGTTGGAGAATGAGAAAAGATGGAGAGAAAGTACTTTTCACCCAGTACTTTTTCCATCTCAATTGAAAACTACCAGGATTCCAAAGTCTTAATGATGCACAACTTCAGGTGGCATCAGCATGATTACATTTGACTGTTTGGGGTTTGCTCTTTAGCAATCCTGAGATTCCATTGAAGAATTTGACTTCTCAGGAGGACCTTTGTGACTATCCAAGCCCCTTGCATTGAATCGAAGTAATTATGTAAGATTTGAGGTTTCTGGAATTACTAGTTAACTAAAAAAAAAAAAAATTTAAACAATCAGCCCTATGTTGTAGTATTAGGGAGCCATTTTGTGGTGTGAGAGAAATTCTTTTTTTCTGTTCTAAGGTATGTTTTAGACCACCCAAGCAGAACTAAAGAACGTAGCCAAGAACTGTAACCCCTCAGGGGCTTTTACTGCCTGGGTGGTTATTCTTTGATTCAGGGAATTCAGTTCATGAAATTACCGTCTTCAAGCCTCCTTGTCTTAATTTTTTACCATTTAAGAAATTTGGAGTGTGGTGAGTTGTGGGGGGTTTTTTATTGTTCTTTTCTGTCTTATCTGTGCTCATGTGCAGGAGTGGACAAACATGCAGTTTGCAACTGTGATGGGTGATTATATTTTAATGTCTCTATTTCTGTGGACTTGCCTTGACTAGTGTCTAACTTTTTACCTAGAGCTGAGATGACCCCCCAGCAGTGAAGGGAAGAACCCCTGGGTATTGTCGTTCATCTGTTCCCCCTGCAGACCCATTAACATCTCTGGGTGCAGCGGGTGCCCTGGCAGGGCAGGGGTTGCTCAGCCCCTGTATGTCTGCATTGAGGCTCTTGCTGAGGTGTTTTACCTGTGCAGGGCACCCAGGGAGGACATTTCTGCCCTAAGCAGCATGTAAACTTCTGCTTCTTTTTGAAAAGTGTAAGTGATTTCAAAACACAGCTCCTCTTACAGCTTCTAGTCAGTGTAGCAAGCCAGTATGGATGAAGAAAAGCAGATTTAGGTTGAGTATTGGGAATAAGTTCTTTACAGTGAGGGTGGTGGAGCACTGGAAGAGGTTGCCCAG
>BJBW01014873.1:24377-36622 GCA_004320125.1 Scolopax mira
TGGGCAACCTGGTCTAGTTGGGGGTGTCCCTGCTGACTCGAGGGGGGGGGTTGGACTAGATGGCCTTTGGAGGTCCCTTCCAGCCCAGATGATTCTATGATTCTATACATTTGCAACTAAGCTGCTATGCCCTGCCTTGCTGGGCCTAGCTGTATGGGCATGTGCAGAATAGATCTGGATCTTTTTGTTTGACTTTTCTGCTGTGGGAATGGAGCAGTGGGCATCTTTTCCTTCCCGGAGAGGAGTGGCCTGTGCCTCTTCTTTTAAAGCAAGGAGTGGGGAAAAAACAATGGTGTTTTCTTTTTGGTTGACTCTTTCATGAGTGTTCAGACTGGACCAGAGGAGTTTCCTGGCAGTGTGAAATAGATTCCCTACCTTTTTGTCACACTGGGTTTTGAAACTACATTCTGAGCTTTCCTTGGAAAGACGTGGCGGGTGGCAAACCCCCAGGGTAGTGTCTTGAGTTCTATTTCTATTCCATCCACTTGTAAGAAAGATGATGTTGATCCCTCTGCAGGCTGATGTCTTAGTCTGTTTATTACCACTTGACTGGGTTCAACTCACCTTTCAATTCCAATTAACTGGAATTACCATCAATGAGGAAAAAGTAGGTCATCCTAGCAAAGTTTAGCTAGGTTTAGGTGGGAGAGGTTTCACTGAGAAGGTCTTTCAAGTAAGAAATCTCTTTGGTGGTATTCAGCTGGTTTCACCCAGCACATCTGGCCACTTGTGTGCAACTTTCAGCTGTAGTGGTTTGTGTTGAATCACAATTCTGCCAGAACTGTGGAAGAACATCTGCCCCTCTGCAGATGTGTGGTGTGAATGGAGGATGGTGTGACTTCTTGCACCTTGAAAGAAGGGGAGATTTGTTCAGCCTGTGCTTGTGTTACAAAGTCAGCTGGCTGTTACCAGCCCAAGTTAGCCAGCGTGGGCTAATCTGACCAGTTGCAGATTACTGCTGTGGTCTCTCGCAAAGGTTTTGGCATAAGCCAAAGTTGGGTGGGAATGGCAATACTGGTAGAGCTCAAGAAGGTCACTGTGATGAATGTGGGTTTCAAGGCAAAAATAATGTGGACAGCAGAGGCTAAATACTGCTTCAAGCTTCCTGTGGTCTCAGCCATGATGGTTCAGGAAGCAGTGCTTAACTCAGCAGGAGTTAGTAATAAAGTATATCCACTGTTTACTACTTGTAACATGAACACCTTGGTTTTTTGAATTGAGAATAAATGTTATATCTAAAACCAAAACATGCACCAGTTGAGGCTTTGCTTAACCTATGGAAATATTGTTTACGTGGACAACTCCTGAGGACTTTACACAAAGACAAAGATATGCCACAAGTTTAATGCTAAAATCCCTACTTTCCTCTTAATCTCAAGAGATTCTGTCTCAAGTTCTCCAACCTGAATTAACATCTTTCTCTCCTCCAGCAAAGTCAAGCCTAGGAGAAGGGTCACCCTGCCCTGTTTCAGAGCCCTGTCAGGTCCCAGGGAAGAGGACAGAGGACTGCACCAGCCCACTCTTTAGAGGTAAGTGACAGCAATAGGGATTTGAATGGAACAGAGAAAAATGCAAAGCAGCGAAGGCTAAGCCTGTATTTTAGGAAGCTATTAGTCTAATGTAATAATTAAATTTAAAAAAAACAGCTTATGGTTAAGAAGCTGCCTGTGGGCTGTTATGTGTTTTAAACATATTTGAGATTGTGTTTTGGTCTTGGAGACTTCTGAGGGCTTTGAAAAGTTGGGAAATTCATGGTCTTTTGGAATCATTACTGTGGTTTCCTTCAGAGTTTGAATGCATTTCTGCTTCCACTTCCTCCCTCTTTTCCACGAGCACACTAGTTATTTAAAACATAGCTGTGTGGGCTTGCTACTATGAAATAAGATCATTCATCAGTAGCCCAGGTCTTTGATGGTTAGTAGACCATCTCTCTTTGCCTCCTCGGTGCTTTCACCCCACTTTTGGTCAGAAAGAACCTGTGCAGCAGCTCAGTGAAGATGACCTGCATGGGGGCTGGGGAAAGGCACACTTGAAGTCCTGCAGATGTGTCACAGCATCAGCTGGGTGTTTCACTTCAGAATACACTGCTGTGCACACAGACCCAAGCAGCTCACTTGCTCTCAGTAGGTGCTCAGGAACTCCTCTGGGATAACACTGCTTTCCATTCCAGCCTCTGGCACAATGAAGGGTTGTCCTTCCCTTCCCCAGCACCACCTCTTGGTTTTAAAGCTCCCTTTGTAGGTCATGTTGCTCCACTCCCCTCCACGGGTCTATGGCAGGAAGGAATTTCATGCCTCTTGTTTCATGTAAACAGGGCCCTTCTTGTTGGGACAGTTGTGGTTTTCTCAGCCTTTTTTTTTTTCAATGACTGCCAGTGTGTGAGGAGCAGCCCCCTCCAGAGATGGATATGCATTGCTAGAAAGGTCATTTTCTACAAGATGTGGTCAGACCCATGAGCACTGCTGCAAATTGTGGGGTTTGTGTTTTTTTTTTTTCTTTCACCCTTTTATTTCTCATTCTTGCAGTGCAAGGACTTCTGGTCTGAAGCAGAGGGTGACGAGAGCTGCTCTGTCTCTGAATCCATCATGGAACAGGTTAGTTTTAACTTGACTGAGCTCAGTGATCCATAGTGACCATTGGTTCTCTTGTGCACTTGTTCTGAGTTCTAATAAATCAAATTAATACACACTGCTGATCAATTTCTTGTATTGGTTTGTGGAATATTTGACTACAATTATGAGGCTACTATGTGTCACAGTTAAATCTTATTAGCTACATTGAACTGCTAATGAATGTATGTCATCTTCCCCACCCCACCTAATGTTAGGGTACAGATCTAACCCTCTTTGCTCTGCCCTCCCACAAACCTTTTAAACATAAAATCTAGTGACTAGTCCAGTGGGGGGCTGCTCAAGTAGATCATGCCTGGTGTCCCAGTGAATTTGGGTCACCAGGTGAGCTTGACTTTCATCTGTAAACACCCATGTTTCCATGGATCATGGAAGATATGCCTTCTGTTGATCTTTGACTGATCATATACCTTATTTTTCATTTGTTTCCATTTCTGAACTCTTTGTTGCATTTGTTCCTCTCTTTCTCTGCCCAGCCTTCTCTCAAGTAAACAACCCATCCTTAATTACTGTTTATGCATTTGTCCCAATTTTGCCTAGGCAGTATGGGTCCTGTATTATTACTGGTACAGTTATCTAGACATAGATAGTCTTGCAGGGTTCCACTCACCAAAAGGTACCTGAAGTCCCTTTCAATTGTCAGGTTCATTCTGGTTGCATATTGATTACCCTATACAGTTGACAAAACAAACTGTTCTACTTTAGCCTTGATTCCTCTCCCTA
The DNA here is from genome assembly GCA_004320125.1 of Scolopax mira. Lineage (NCBI taxonomy): Eukaryota > Metazoa > Chordata > Aves > Charadriiformes > Scolopacidae > Scolopax > Scolopax mira. The sequence goes on from BJBW01014873.1 coordinate 27,731, forward strand.
GTTACAATTAAGCCTAAGCATTTTCTTATCTTAAAGGCAGGCAGTCTGCATGCCAGAATAAGGATTTTCTTTTCTTACTCTATTTCTGTGCTTACAAAACATCCTGTTCTCTTAGCTGCTTAACTAAAATTATTGGACAGTCTCCTGGTTTTCTACAGAGGCCTCAAGTGGTTATGAGACCCCATGTAACTGTTTGACTCTCTACAGGGAGCTGAACAGGTTTATTGTGGAACTAATTGAGATCCCTTTGCAAAGACAGAAGAAATGTGAACTTCAGGGGTTTTTAACAGGCTTATGCTCTCTGTTATCTCTGTTTCCCACCTTATTACTGCTATGCTCTGATTTCATTTAAGTGGGGAGCTGCTGGCTTTGTTATGAACAGGAAGTAAAATGCCCAATTCCCAAATAGAGGGTTAAAAATCTTCCAAAAAGAGATGTCTGAATAGGGAGAAGTGGGTGGTTTGTGCTGAGTACACACGTGTTTCAAAAGGGGAGCTCTGATCAGGGTTTGTGTCATTGCCACAACTAGACATGTGCAGGAGAAGGTGAGCTGACTTTTCCACCACTGGTTTTGTACCAACAGAGCCATCTGTCATTCACTGAGCATATATCCAGGGGTTACTGTGCATTTGCTCCAGTCTTGTGGGTTCCCTGGCTTAATGCTATTCAGGATGCCCAAAGGAGGCCAGAGCAATGTTCGGGGTTGGAAAACAGCATATAAATAGACCTTTGAGTGTGGCTTTCCCTGGCCATGGATTTAACAATTTTTTTTATTTTTTTTTGGAATGTCTAAGATCAATGGATCTGTCCAGATGGAGAGTGCGCTGCTCTACACCTTCCTGGATGTATCCTCTGACTGTAAGTTCAAAGAGCACCTGCATTCCCTGCAAAACCAGGGGATTGTGTCTTTCCTGAAATTCAGCTACTGCTATGAGGATGAGGTGGAACTTCAGACCGATGGCAATCGGAGCGGTCACTTGCAGAACGGTGAGCTAGGTGAGTGCTCTTTCCTCCAGCCTACATGACTCTCTGAAGGTGATGTTTTTCTTTCCCCTTTTCTCACCTTTGCTGCTGGCCTGTTTCAGAGGAGTAGTGTTTTGTCCGTTGAGAAACTTCACAGTGTGGCTGGAGGTGGTGTTGGTGGGGATTTTAACGCTTGGGATGAGATAAAACACTGCTTAGTGCTTTATCTCCCCATGGATTTTTGTCTGCAGCACGTCAGACAAGGGACACAAAGCTGATGGGAATGATTGCTGTCCTTAAGGAGTAGGATGTTAAGCAGTTAAATTGGGCCTCATGCTGCTCCTCACACAGTGTCAGTACTTGGGCTAGGATTTCCTAACAACTTTTGTTCTGGTACTGAGTGAATCCCTTTCTGCTCTCCCAGTGGTGGTGGAAACTCTTCCTTAAATAGTTTCTGGTCCCCTTCATTCCTGCTTCACTGGTCCCATTGCCCCGTGCTCAGGATGTGTCCAGCTGGCCCGTTGACCTCAGCCTAAGCAGGGTGAGGAAGAACTGCTACAGTTAATAGCTCTCCCTCCTATGAATCTGCACCAGTCTCAGGCTCCAAGTGAAAATGGGAAGCTTTGCTAAAAGGAGATAGGCCAAGGGGTAATAGTTTTAAACTAAAAGAGGGTAGATTCAGACTAGATATAAGGAAGAATTATTTTATTTTTTTAAGAAGAGGTGGTGAAGCAGTGGAACTCTGTGGCTTCCCTTCTTTAGGCAGGGTGTTGGCTGTAGTTTTCATGTACAAATTTTGTTTGGAAATGTTCTAACCTCTCCATAGTGTATTTTGGGCAAGGTTTACCTAAACTATACATATACTATATATATAAACCTGCAGTTTACCTAAACTATAGATTAAAAAAAAACCTATTTGCACACAAATGAGTCAAGTGCACACAAAGGAGTTGAGTGTCACGAATGCTCTGTGATTGGGAGTGGGAAGGAAATGGATGGAGACGGGCAAAGTGCTATGGGCCAGTTTACCCCCAGTGAACCCAGTCTGACTGCAGCCTGTGAACTAAACCCTGCTGTATGTGTTGGCAGTGTTTGGCCCTGAGATAAATGAAGAAGTTATCCGGATCATTGCTGCTCAGCTCGCTGAGATTGGAGACCAGTTTGATAAAGAAATCAAAGCAAGAGTAGTAAATGATCTAGTACAGCACTTTCTGAATGAGAATCTGTCTGGAGAGGTGAGTGAAAAGCACCAGCAGTTCCCCTTCTAAATGTTGTGAACTTTTCCTCCTGTGACTTTGAAGCAGTAAGCTTGCAACGTCTGTGTCTTTGCCAGTTTGCTGCTTTAATTATTGCAGCCTTAATTCAGGCCAAACACTTACCTTTGAAGATTTGTTCGAGGTGCTGCTGTGGCAGCTGTTGGCCCACAAAGGGTTCCTTGGGCTCATCTCCTTTCTGTAGATGGTGAAATTGAGGTCCTCGTGGAGAAGGACTGACTTTCAGAGGCGTTTTGTCCTCGTTTTATTGGCCCTGTGGCTTATCTTTGAAAATCAACTGTTTGATTAAGGCTTAGTATTTGTCCTTAAGATCTTTGGACATTGGTGCTGAGTCCTATATGTCTGCTGCTCATCAGGTGGGTAAAACTTGAGTAGTGTTAGTGCCAAAGCTTGACTTGTGCTTGTTGCTGAACACTGAAGTACTAAGACCCTTTTCTAGTGCCAAAATTGTTTAGCTCATAGGCTGTGTGTTGAGAGTAGCAGTGGGTTTGGGCCTGAATGGGTGACCTGCTGAGAGAAGACCTTCCTAGGTGGCATCTCCACCTCTTTGATGCAGTGTGTGATGCAGATGTGATGATCGCCAACAGACGTGATGCTGTCCCTGGCCCAGCATCTAATGTTCCTCACTGCTCTGCAGGTGAAGGAGAGCTTGAGGTCCCTAGTGTTAGACACCCCTCTTTCTTCTTTTTAAGGATTGGATCCGCATCTGGAGCAAGAGCCAGAGTTTGCTTCCACAGAGCCTTTTTTTGACATCTTCAAGATAACTGGCTTTTTGGCTTGTTTGGCCTGCGATGAAGTTTGCTGTGCTCTCTGAGCTAATGCTGCCTTTGAAGTGAGGGTCCACCTTGCTGAAACGGCAGGGTTTAATGACTTCAAGCAATCTTTTTAGGGGTTTTTTTTGTGGTGCTTAGGTTTTTTTGCACTAGAGTTTTATCATGTGCACAGACTATCCAGCAAAGTCACAGAATCACAGTCCTACCATTCCCTACTCCTGCTGTCTTGTGCTCTACCCAGTTAGGTTTTAGCCCTTCAAATTGTCTGACCTTTCAGTCTTTAAGGCTGAGCCAAACCCAACTTCTGACCAGGTGGGCCTTGCTTTTTCACATGAGCAGTGTAGCTCAGTGCGTGCATGTGCACATTGTCCCTCTTGGGAAACTGAACTTCCACTCATCCTGGGAGCAAGGCAGTGTCTGTTCCATGCTTAGATGCCTCTTCTAGCTCCTATCTATGTGAAGGCTTTTCTGTGGAACGTGCTTTACCTTCTTGTCAGTCCCCCTCTTAAGCTTAAACCCTGATCTTCACTGTGTTTAAGGTGGGTTGCCCTCTCCTGGGAGCCCCAGGATTCCTGTGGACTTGGCAGGCTAGGTGCAAACCCTGGGGAGGAGGTGTACCCTGAACATGTAAGGCACTATCTAAATTTTCCAGTGGGGTGTGTGTGTCACCTCCCTTTCTTTTTGTCTTGGGTGAGCAGCTGAGCTCCAAGATGGTCATCGTTACTGATATCCAGTGTGTGTAAGAGGCAGGAGGCTGTGCCCCAGAGGAAGAGGAGCAGCATCCTGTGTGGTGGTAGAACAAGCACATGCTGAGACTCCTTTCTCCCCCAACTGTTGCACTGAGATCCCTCTCTCCCTTCCATACAGGAGATAACGCGGCGCATGGCGGAGGCAGTGGAAGGGCTTGCACGGGCCATCCCCTCAGACATGGAACGGGAGAAGGCCATGTTGGTGCTAGCAATGGTCTTAACTAAAAAAATTGCCAATACAATGCCCTCCCTTCTACAGCGTGTCTTCAGGACCACCGTGAACTACATCAACCAGCAGCTCCACAACTACATTGTCAGAATGGTGAGTGCTGCCAAACAACTCTGTGTGGGTCACCCTCTAGGTGCTTCCTGGAGGGGTGGCCTAGCTCTGAGCTCCCTGTTGACTCCTCTTTTCCCCGTCCTGCTCTGGAGGTTTGGCCAGAAGGGAATGCTGGTTCCTGCCCAGCTCTGAAGGTTGATGTGGTGAGGGAGGGAGGCTTGAGGGGGGATGTGTCACAGCTTCTGCTTGCCCTGCTCTCACAGAAACCAGAGTGCATCTAGCCTCTAGGGCAGAGATGTAATTGCTCCTCTCCTCCCTGCAGTCTCTTCAGGGAGCTGTGCCCTGAGACCTGGGTTAAGACTCAGGTTAATCGTGCCCTCAAGAAAGGAAAGCCTGACCTGAGCTCTGATGGCTGTACTTCCCAAATATCTTGGGCCTGAGGTCTCTGTTCTTGTCTTCCTGGCCTCCCCACAGCTTGGCACAACTGGAAGGGGAAAGGAACTGCCCTTGAGAAACGGAGGAAGGATGAGAAGTGGCCCAATGGGAAATGGCAGCTCTGGTCTGGTTCTCTGTTGGAGCTGCAGCATAAGTGGGGAGGGGGCTAAACAGTTGAGCCTGGGTAGAGGCTAATTAGGCGTTTGTCCCCAGCTTCGTTAGCTAACCTGTCCCCATTAGGGGAGGGGAGAGGATACCCTGTGTGTATTGCACAGGCAGGTGGCAGAGGAGGCTGCTCACCCTCCCCACGAGGTGCCAGGCCCCTCAGGTGGGTGGTTGCTGCTGGGGGGGGGACACACGAGGGCTCTGCTGCTCTTGATGCTGCTTCTGTTTCTCTCCACAGCTTCGTGAGTGAGCTCTCCAGCCCTCTGTGGAGAATGGGGGTTCCCGAAGACATTTTTTTTTTTTACTTAATGTATGCAAATCACTCTCTCTTTTCTTAACTTCTGAGATACAGCTGTGAAAAGGAAGGCAGAGCTTCGTAGATAGGCTTTTGTAGACCAGCACAGCAGTGATGGTAGCGTGAGCTGTGTGCCAGCTCTGCAAGAAGCAGTGCTTGCCCTCTCTCAATAATCTTTTTCTTAGCAGTAGCAGACTTTGTTCAGACCTTGGCTGGAAATATGGTGGGCAGAGAACCTGCCTCCTCTTCTTTTTCTCTTTTTTTTTCCTTTCTAATCATCAGCTATAGCATTTTGCTTTAGTTATCTTCTTGCCAGCCCTGCTCCTGGTGCTGCAGCTGAGCCATTGTTCCCAGGAAGGCAGAATGGGTCCACAGCAAAATGGGGGGGTCCAGTAGCAAAAAATCAGGTCTATCTTAGAGAGGAGCTGGCAGCAAGAGGGAATAACCCTAAAAAAGGAGCTAAGGGAAGGCTAAAGCAAAGGTGCTGCAGTATCAATTGCCATAAACTCATGCTTGAGAAATAAAACCAGGTGAGAAATTATAAAGAAAAGGCATGGGGTAGGTACAGGGCAAATTCTTTCAGGGAACACAACCTGGATATGCTTGAGAAAAAGTGTTTAGTTTTAGAGTATCTTGCTCTAAAGAGAAAGAAGGCATCAGCCTTGGCTGAGGAAGAAGAGCAGGCACCTCTTAGGAGTATATTGCAGACACATCTCAGGTTCAACAAACTTAGACTCAGGTTGTTTGATACACACCTGCAATCCCACAAGGCAGCAAAGACTTTACCTGTGATCCAGCTGCCTCAGAAGTTTTGAAAATATGTAAATATTTCGTGTTTTTTTTAAATACTTAATAAAATTGTCAGTTCTTACGGCGACACAGGTCTTAAGAATTTCAGTTGCCACCTGGATTTTTTTTTTTTTGGTGTATTGGTTTTGGTTGGTTGTGGGTTTTTTTAAGTTCTCCTGGCATCCTTTAATTTACTACAGCTTCAAATGCAGCTGGCAGCAATAGAGACACTGGTGCTGGCCTTGTGTCTTGCATAACCAAATCTTGGGTAAGTAAAATCATGTCTTTATTTTATTTTTTTTTTCCCCAGGGAGGGAGGAAATCACAGAAGCAGTCTACACATTGGTTTTGAAAACTGTACCTTTTATTAAAGTGCAACCTGGGGGCATGGCCTTACAGCAGTGTCCCATTAGCAGAGGGAAAAAAAGAATGTACATACCCCTTCCCTTTAAGTGAATACAGAACAATGAAGCTGGAAAGAACTTTCTTTTAAAGGGTGGAAACACTTTTATTAACCAAATGGCACAAGAAGCTTTAGACTGTTTTCCCCAAGAGGGCTGCACTTGCATATTAAAAGGAACAATATGACCAGTTCCTTAGGTAATGGGTGACTGGAGGACCAGACTGGGGGGCTCTTCCCCCAGGCAGGCCCCCTGAGAAGAGAATCTGAAATCCCTGCCAATCTGTCACTATCTGCTCACACCCAGCAGAAGCCTAGAAGAAGATATCCCTGAACACGCTTCAGTCAGACCCATTAGTCTTTGCTTTTTAACAAATCAAGTGGGATTCTTTTGGTCTGAGGGGGTTTTAGCTTTACACTTGAATAAAAGCAAGTTAAAAATGGGGAGAGCCCCCCCCTCCCCCAAAGGTATAGCAGTAAAATGCATCCTCTGTGGCTTGTTCTGTCCCAATCAACAGTGTTCCTTCCTTCCCCTGCAGATACTGCAGGGAGATCCAAAGCAGCTTCCACTGGAAGCCAACTGTAGCTCCCCCACTTCTACAGCAAAACCATAGCCCTCTAGCTTGGAGGAAGCAAGTCAGCCTACCCCAGAGACCGAGAGAGAGAGGGTCAGCTCCAAGTAGGAGGGGGAAAAAAACAAAAAAAAAGTGATAAAGTTATTTAACTTAAGGAGGTGGATCTGAGGGATGTGCAGTGGTAATGACCCCTTCCAAACTGGTGTGGTTCTCCTGCCAGTCAGGAGAGCTCACAAGCTGAGAAGCCTTGCCTCCAGCTGGCCCTGCAGTCCCTGCTCCCTACCGGAGAGCTAGCTCTACGTGTCAAGTAGTGGGGGGGGTTAAACCGTGTAATATCCCCCCTAGATGTTGTTTTTCTTTATGGCAATACACAGCTGGCACCGAGAAGCACAGATACATACGTGGTGGAGTCAAAGCAGTGCTGTTCTGGTGACCTTCCTAGTGCTGGAATTAGGCAGACCAAGCCAAATTAAAGTCCTGCATAGCTTCTGCCTGCAATAGGTACAGCCCCATGATTCCCTGGGAGACACTTTCCTCCTGTTGTGGAACATACGTACAATGGAACAGCATCTCTGTGTTCTCCTCTTGAAGTAGACACATGGGGTGAGATGGCCTTCAGAACGTCTCACGCCTGGAGCGAGACATTTGCTGAGGCCCTGGGCTCTACCTAAGCCATGGCACCTGGGGCTGGGGTCAACCTTCCACCCTCCCTCACACTATTTCACAGCAAAACAATCTAGTAATTAGAGTCTCAAATTCTGTAGCTCTGGCTCAGTGAGAGACTACGCTGCCAGAAGCACTTCTATTGGTTTATTTGACTTTCGGGTTTTTTTTTCTTCCAGAATAGCAAAATCTACCTTCCTAGGGCTGTTTGGTCGACGACAATCACTAAAATGAAAAAAGACCTCACTTGTTTAGTACCAAGGACATTTTTCATTTAATGACCATTAGAAAGCTTTGATTAATTTAAAAACGCGGCGCGAAGTGATCAAAGCTACAGGAAAAGGAAGGAAGCAGGATTCTGGGAACAGGACTTGCCTTGTCCAAGAGCACTCAGCACTACAGCTTCCAGGTGCCTGAGCAAAGTCCCCTCCAGTCAGGATAAAAAAAGAAAGAAAAAACCCAAGCCCTCACAAACAGCAGGGATGGATTTTTGTAGTAGGAATTAGCTCTCTAGAAGACAGGTTAGGACACAACCAACCAACCAACTGCAACCACCACAGCAACAGGCACCGCACCTCCAGCCAGACCTCAAACTGGTGCCCAAAACCAGGTGCCAAACTAACTGAGACCGTGCTTCCAGTGCATCGTCTGGCACTGTACTGGGAGCTTTCTGGTCAGACTGGTGAGTACTTGGAGCGGGCAACTGCTTAAGGATTCACATCTGAAGGGACACAAGGCTGCAGAAGTGCTGCTTTCTGGTCTGGAGCCCGTTTCATTGGGCCAGATCTAAGTACTTTAGATCCAAGCAATTTTCAATCTTTTCAGCAACCAAACTACCACCCCCTGAGAACCCCTACTCAGCGTCCACCTACTTGCTGAGAACCAAAAGCTGAAATTTTCAAGCTGCTTCTCTCTGTGTCTGCCTGGTAATATTTGGATTTTTGCCCTTAGCTCTGCCAACTGCAGCTCCACAACCTGGATCTTCTGCAGGAGCCCACCAGGCTCTCGCACAGCACGTGGGCACGAGAGACACACGGCTCTGGGGGTGGTTTGGGCTTTTCTGCCACAGGGATTCCTTATCTTGAAAGCCTTTTCCTCACCAGCTCCTTTAACATGCCACCCAGTGCAGTTCCTTATGCATTTAACATTTGTCTAAATCCACTCCTCTGCTGTTCTAGGATCAGGGTGTGCCGCAGATGAGGATAAAGTGAAGAAATATTGGGTCTAAAGTAGATATTTTATTAAGGTACAGGCCACTCGAGGACAGATATCGAGGCACTTTTGGGAAGGGGATAAGCAACACAAGAGAAATTCAATATATTGCCCTTTTGTAAGTATATAGCTACTGCCTTTCCTCTGCCACCCGCAAGAGATCCACTAAAAAGAGGTCGCATCACACAGTTGAGGGTAATTAACCCTGCAGTTCAGGGTTACTTGAGTAGACTGCCTGGCACTCACACCTGTAAGAACACTGTCACCTGAGCTCACCTGCCCTTTGGTGACACCCACAGGACTCCCACGTGCAGCAGAA
>BJBW01014879.1:0-13038 GCA_004320125.1 Scolopax mira
TCGGGTCCTGTCCGTTCCTCCCCACAGGTGTGACCCCTCTACACTCTTCTGTTTCCAACCCTCTAAGGGACAAATAACAAAAAAACCAACGCTGACCTTGGTTGTTACAGCAATAAGTATAAGCAAGAGCCTCTCTGCACACCACACATTGGCCTTATCATCCTGAGAATGAGCAGTTTTCTCCACAACATGCCGTTAATTTCAGAGAGTCAGAGGAGGCCTAAAATGTAAAATTCCAGAACACAAAATTGGTTCGGTTTTACTTCAAACCAGGACATCAACCCAAGTTTTCTGAAACTACTGTCTTTGTACATGTATCAAAGTCATGGTCAGTATCTGCATTTTTTCTCATTTTTCTGCATAAATTCATGAGTAAAGGATAAAGGAGGCAGCTATACTTGCTTCTGTTGATAATTTCAGAAGGATTAATTTGCAAATTTTACATTTAGGAAAGGCAGCATTTGGGATACATCTTTATAGTGTTTGCTCAGTCTGAGGAAAATCCTGTCTGGCCAGAGCCAACCTTATGAAATCAAATGTGAATATGAAATTAGAGTATGTCCTGAAAGCGGTAATTACCTTAAATTCCTTTCAAAGTAAACTTTCACTGAAACACTGGTTTCTATCAAAAATCTTTCATTAATATTATTTTGCACATCATCTCTGGTAACAAAATTCTGTGCCAGCTCCTATCACTTTCCATTAGTATCAGGAGCAAGAATCATGGTGGTTCATTAAAGTAATAGCAATTATGTAATCATTTATTTAACCTGCCTCTGAAAACTGCTTCTTGTGTGAGACTGTCAGAATCAACCAATGCTCACATTTATGATGTAGTGTGATGGCTTCTGGGCTGAAGCAGAAGACAAAGACATATTATACCATATGCATTTATTCACAGTATGTTCTTTTAAATGTATAACTGTGTGATTTAACACTATGATAATCTCATGCCTATTAATGCAGCAATCCCAGGTGCAGTATCTCAGTTTATGAGACTTACTCATTTGCATCCATCAAGCTGCTAAGTCTTTCATCACAACAGTGTTTTCTAAAAGAGATGTATTCAGAATAATTTTAAATTTTAATGCCAAAATATATTGTATCAGAAACCTCTACCAAATATATCATTGTCAGTTTAAAATTGTTTACTCATTCTACAATTTACTTTGTTTGGCATAATCCACAAAACATTTCTACTGACACATTCAGCTCTCAGGCTGAGACCCACCATGATTCTAATGCTATCCATTTAGTGATGAGCTATTAGAGGTATTTGTTAAACCTAGCCATGCAGAACATAGAGTTAAAAAGTGTCACATGTTTAAAAAGGAATTCATTTGCCTTGTTATCCAGAACAGGAAACTGAAAATATTCAGAAGGACATGTGCTTTGCTAATGACAAGATCATTTTTTAAGTGTTTTTCTGGTCAACATTGTGGAACCCATACAACTTGTAAAATTTTTCTGCTTTCTCTTAACCTGCAGTATCAGAGCCGATGATATATACCCCAATTTGTAAAGCACTTAAGGGCATGTTTTCGTTTCTGTATGCACAAAAAACCACTTTCCTAGCTTGGAATTAAGGACGTTCATAAAAGTGAAAACATTCCCCAAGTGAGATGTAAGAAAGTTAGTGACTAAACTGCTAAAATACTGTCAACACAAGCACATGATAGAAGTAATGGATTTAAACACATTGCTAAATCAGAGCCTGAATTACAATTGCAGAGTCAATCTCCATCCCCTTAACATTCCAATTAATACTGCCAGCCAGCAAGGACTTACTGGAGGATCTGTAATCTCTTTATTACCAGCATTTAGTGCATTGCTCATGCTCAAGTGATAGAAGCAGTCATTGAGCTGAATATCACATATACCACCACTGCACGAAGCCCAAACAGCTGTACAAACGCCTCTAAAGCAATTTATGCTACTGTGCAGCCACATCAGAACACAAAAGATGCAGAAACGTAAAAAAAAGCCCACAGCTTGAAGCCACTGATTTTTGGGGAAACAATGTTCCACTGTGGACCCACTGATGTTACCAGTGACCACAGTCCTCACAAACATGCTGTCCACCACATTGTACATCCAGAGTAGTTAAAGTTATCATGTGTATGGTACACAGCCCTCCGGCCGTTTGTGTGGAACAGGCACTGGGCACAAGCTGGGCTGACTGGTTTTCTCCTCAGGCCATGCGAATGCACGCATCAGGGACCCGCTGATTCACAGCACACGTGCCATAGATTGGTCCATATTTCCAAGTCTAACTGATTTGCAACCACGTATATGCTATCGCAATACAGTGTTTAGGATTTCAAGGGGTATCCAAAAATGGTTTGAAAACGGAACAAAGCTCAGACTGTAAGAAAGCCTCTCTTTGCAGGGACCCTGAAACAGCCAATTTAGTGGAAGTCAAGAAATAATGAATCACTGCCACCTAGAGGCAATTTGGATATTCCCTTTCTTGTCCTCTAGTTCAGCTGCTCTTAAAATGCAGATATCCTGTATTGAGGTTTTGGAAAAGTAGATTAATCTCAAGTTTGTTAAGCAGGAAATGGAGTAACACTTTATGGAAAATGGATAGGAGTTAACAGTCGGTTAAATATCCAGGTGCTTGTACTACTGAGACCATCGTAACTAAGCCTAAAGGCTGTGACTTCCTGCAATGCAGGGATCTCTCTTTCAAAGGCAGTACAAATCAGTGGTAAATATTAGTGCATATATTTTAGTAAAAAAAAGCATCAACAATAAAACTATGTCTATGATGTACAGCTGGTACAAAACCAGCATATACACAGCTCTCATCTTTGTTTTTAATCATACAAAATCTTTCAGATTTACAAAATTATTATTTATAACAGAATATTTTTTTTCCCACTATTGCTCCACTTAAATGTTTGCTGGCTCTTTGAGTGTTGAAACGTTGCTCTAAGAAAACAATTTAAACACACGGCTAGAAGCCACTCTGGACATATTTAATACTTATTGCTGTCATTACCATTCATTCTGAATGAAACAAGTATTTCCTATCTTTACCTATAACATTTTACACAGACTAAATTAAATTTTTTTTTATGCCATTGTAAAATAATTGCCATTGAGAGTGTTGCTTACAGTAGAACTGTAACCATATATGTGTCATCAATCTAAAGTACTTGCAAGTGCTTCCTGGAAACAGTGCCTAATGTCCCTATGAGGTGACTCACCCCACCCACAGGAGTGATGCTTCTGCACGTCTGGAGCCACCTCTGAGTATGGCTTTCCCCATTGTCAAGGCAAGAAGGAGACACAGAAGGGCTAAAGGGATGGAAGTCAAGATGGCAGGTTTTGTGGCATGAAGGACGTGAGACTGAGTTTTTCAGTTTGGGGATAGTGTGGTAATCAGAGAGAATAAAAGTTTCAGAACCTGCTTTTAGATCTATGGAAGGGGGAAAGGGAGTAGACTTGTAGTCTCATACTCTTGGCCTGGAACATTGCTGCTAATGCTGCCAAAAACTCCACAGCTGTTACTTCCACTTCTTGTGGTGCTTGAACAAACAGGCAGAGCTTGGGGTTTCCTGGGCTAGAGAGCTGGACCTTATCATCAAGTCTATTTAATGGTAGTCAAAGGTAAGGGAGAGAAGACAGAACTATTTCAGTGGGAAGGAATATCTGGAAGAAAATCTTCCTTCAGTTCTTTGCCTTCTGTTATAAAAAATTCTGTAATAAATGCTGTATTCTGTAAACTATTTGAAAGTTGCATACATTTGGAAATAAAAATATTCATTCTCTAGAGCACTTAGGATGTAGCTCCTGAGTTTTTTGTTTATAAATCTCAAAAGAAAATTATTTGGCAGTATAAGAATAACAAAGTTTGCTGGGAGCACAGCAGTTCCTTCCACCAACTATATGCATCAGTTCCAATTTTTACTTCCTACAACGTGAAGCCCTTCACAGGTGGCACAGGAGGTGTTAGGACAGAAAAAATTCCCTGTCCTCATTTATTTTCATAACTTTCACTGGCATTATAATTTTGGCTGAATAATTCCATGGTGGGTGTCTACACAGATTGGTGGATTTGGGGGAAGTTTTTTAATATTCAGCAATTCTGTTTAGTTGTAGCTAAACAAACAACTTCATAAACACTTGAGACCCTAGGGGACAAGGAGGGAAGCCCACCTAAAAATGTATTCATTTGGCTGCTGCACTAATAAATTCTAGTGCTTCTTAAGCTTCAAGTTAGAGCTCCAAATTTGCTAGCGAGTTACCACGTTTACCTTTTGAAAGACTTGAGTTCATCCACATCTGGCCAGGTTCGACAGCCGTGAAAAAGCCTGTAACTTGCATGTGTCCAGCAGAGATTTTCAGAGAGCTTAGTTAAGTTCTTTAAAGAGTCTATCATCTAGAATGAGAGTGATCCTCAAAGCTCCTACAAACAGAAAAGATAAAGGACTGCATTGATACATTGTTAGGCATGCTCCAACCAACCTACACAGGATTTTCCCCAAAACTGTCATAGAGGCTTCTCAGAGGAAAACCAATCAAGAGAATTTCTAGGAAGGGCATTCTGAAATGTCTCAGCTATTCTATTCATCCCAAACCTATTTTCCCTACTTATAAAGTCCCAAGACAGTCAACAGAGTTCCCTTCAACATTTTCATCCCACCTACAGGATGTTAGGAAAGACAAGCAAGAAATTTTCAGAGACCAACTTTTTTTTTCCAGGGCAAGTACAAGAGAGCTCAGTGCTGTTATTGCACAGGAGCTGCACCCATTCTGCATGTGACATTAAGCTTATTTATTAATCCCACACTTTGTCCCTTTTTAGAGCCCATGAAAAATGGAAGACATGGGTGCAATTCAGCTCAAATTCTGTCCTAGAGAGAAGAAGAACTACAAAGCAGACTGAACAGGGAAGAAAACAGCCCCCATGAGGAGGCGGCTCTTCCTGCACAAGTCAGGAATGATGGCTGTGACTGAACTGCAGCCACTTTGTGACAACATTCTTGAATACTATCCAACTTCATCGCTGGCGAGGAATACTCAATCTGCATGATAACTTTCATAAAAAATACCATCTTCATGAAGTCTGTGTTTTTCACAGCATTAAAAATACCTGTGAAACTGTCATTTTTCCACTGGGAAGTTGAAATGACTCACTGCTGCCAGGAGAAACGTATTCACATTTACTTAGAGTCTTCAGGGAGACTGCTGAGGATTTTGGATCTCTGCTTTCCTTATCAGATACTTCCGATTTATATGTGCCTAAGCTACCAGCAAGTCGGAGACCAAGGCTTGACTCACCTCCTTACCCTCCCCAAAAGTGAACTGTGACTGCACTTACTACCTGGCTTTTCAGCTACTGAGCTGGAAGGCTGTTGCCAGTTTCACTTTTTATCTGTAGAAGACAATTCAGCTGACAATAATTTTCTGTATGTTATTACCCCAGAAAACAAAGGAGTGCTCTCTGGAACCTCTTAAAACATAAGACACAGAAGACAGACCAGAGGCAACAAGAAAGCCATAACATTCTAATACCAAACAGCTAGGAAAATTTTTGGGTAAAGTACTAACTGGAAAGATGTTCTGAACTGTGAAAAAGGAAATTATTTTTCACTGCTTGGTTCACACTGTGTTCAGGGGAAGAGAGTTTTCTTTCTTTGAAGTTATCAGGATTATGTGAAAGAAATATGTTTCCATTATCAGTTTATTCTCCTCTTGGGAAGAACTCATAAGCCTCCCTAAAATCGACTGTTTGGGTCAAAAGTATGAGGTCATTATATTCTCTGACATAGACGGCATTGGTAGCATTAAGAGGAATTTCAATTGTAGGATTCTCTGTTTACCAATATATCTTAATACTAGGCATTATAATTGACTTTTCCTCCTGGGGCTTACCTTCTACATCAAAGTTAACAGACCTAGTTGCCCATCACCATATTATACCTTATTTTAAGGACTGAAATCAACTGAAACTGACTCAACTGTAGTATCAGATTCTTAGATAGTCAGTGGAAAAGTTATTCTATTTTATAAGAGCATTTCTCAAATTCATTTAGTGGCACCCTGAGTTGTCAACAGCTGTGTGCCTCTAGGATAAGGAGTGAAAACAAATCTTGTTTGAAAGTATTTATACTTATTCCCTGACTTTGGAGGAATGGAGCTGCTTCCAGCCATTACAGGTGTTCAACTGGAAACACTTAAGGAGGGTGTTTCTCACTTTTGGTTCTCAAAAAAACCCATAGAACTGGATGATAGTAATATCCAGAAGCTCACTGTCTCCACTTGGCACTGATCCCACTGCTCCATCCATTGCAGCTGCTATGCACTTGTATCAGCCTTGAACCACCCTGACATTTGTTCCACGTAAGAAAATTCAAAGCATCAATCTAGCAGAAAGCTAACTCCAAAAAAAAGGGGGGTGGGGAGTGGGGTGGGGGGTGGCAGGGGACATTTTTTGTTGGCTTTGGAACTCAGTTGGCTCCCATAAACGTCTGACAGGCACCAAAGCTGCCATGGGGAAAGAGCAAAACTGCAGAGCCAAGAAGTGAAAAGAAAATAAGGCAGGAGCAAATAAGAAGATTGGAAAATTATCTTTGGATTAAGACAAAGGTCTAGCTTTGATAGACCCAGCCCCTAAATCTATAAGGCTCAAATGGCCCTTTTCCTACAGCAGCTTTTCCTAATCCAGCAGGAATGACAATGTCCACTTATCTTATCCTTGCATATCTGACTACCAAATATAGTTACTTTGCATGAAAGTTTTTGCTCATATTTCTGCCATTCACCCCGAAGACTTGCTGGTATTTCAGAGCAACACTTTCGCTGTGACTCAGTGCACTTCAGAGAAAATGGAAGATTAACATGAATTCAGTTTGTTATCAATATGGATCATGAAATTGGCTCTGTTTCCATAGCTACAGAGAAATCAGTTAAGCTAGCCTATATGCCATGAAGCTACTACATCAAAGTAAAATCTCCCAATAACCTTTTATAGAAAACAACAGTATTTAGTGATGGGAACTGCAAATGTTAATGAAATTATTTGCTCTCAGACAAATATGATGTGTGAAAGCTAACACTGACATTGAAATACAACTGCTACTCATTATGAGGTCCTTTTCATCATAGTCAATCAGCTATTTTTATCAACAATTTTTCTAGTTATTTCAGGTCCAGCATTATTTTCAAAATGATCCTCATTTTCTTATTTAGAAAAATTCCCCTTAGATTCCTATAATATTCAATAGTAATTTTGGATTAAAAGTAATAGACAGGATATGAAGCTTCAGTACTGATTTGCAAAGAGAAATGAACTCCTGGTGATTGTTTAGGGAAATCATGACAGCAATATATAGGCAGAAAAATAGACTTATAAAATGTAACTAGTAATTAGACAGTAATGTATTATCAAGATCAATGGTCATTTGTTTTTTCTTCAGAGTATTTTCTCCATGATAAGATAGCAGCTGTCAAGGCTTAACAAATCTTGATTTTTTTGGCAGAAAAAACCAAGAACAACATTCACTGAATATTTTCCTAGAGTAGTTCCCAGTTGCCATAGAGGTAGTAGACATTCTGGAGAAGCTCCAGCTGAACCAAAAACAAGGCAGCTCTTGGCACTGCAAAAGTTATTTTGAGGCTGTCACACGCTCCAGTAGAATCCAACAGTGAATTCCAAAAATTCCGTTTCAAAGGTTTCACAAATCCTCCTTTGGAGTTGATCGGAATCCTCCAAAATAGACAAGTGTTGCAATATGGGTGTAGAATAATTTCAGAGCTATGTATGTCTGAGATCTGCCATCATCTACATCACACTACATGTGGAGCAGTATCATAAGAAGCCAGAAACTCAGGCTACATTGTATTAGTTGAGAGAAATTCCTATATTTTGCAAAGAACTTGATGAATTAATTCAAAGAATTATAGAATGATTTAGGTTGTAAGGGACCTTAAATATCATCTAGTTCCACTCCCCTGCCATGGGCAGGGACATCACCCACTAGACCAGATTGCTTAATGTCCCATCCAGCCTTGCCTTGAATACTTCAAGGGAAGGGGCATCCATAACTTCTTTCTGCATCCTGTTCCAGTCCCTCACCAACCTCACAGTAAAGAATTTATTCCTAATTTCTAATCTACATTTACCCTCTTTCAGTTTAAACCTATTACCTCTCATCCTTGTCTATACTCTCTGATAAAGAGGTCCTTCCCATCTTTGCTGTAGGGCCCCTTTAAGTACTGGAAGGCTGCAATAAGGTCTCCCGGAGCCTTTTCTTCTCCAGGTTGAGCAAACATAACTCTCTTAGCCTATCTTCATAGGAGAGGTTCTCCAGCCCTCTGATGATCTCGTGGTCCTCCTCTGGACGCACTCCAACAGGTTCATGTCCTTCTTATGTTGGGGGCCCTAAAGCTGGATTCAGTACTCCAGGGGGTGTCTCACCAGAGTAGAGTAGAGAAGCAGAATCACCTCCCTCAACTTGCTGGCCACACTTCTGTTGATGTGGCCCAGGATGCATGTTGAGCTTCTCATACACCAACAACTCCAAGTCCTTCTCCTCAAGCCTGCTGTCAATTCATTCTCTGCCCAGCCCATATTTGTGCTGGGGATTGCCTCAACCCACGTGCAGTACCTTGCACTTGGCTTTGTTGAATTTCCTGAGCTTTGTAGAGCTGTAGCCTATCAATCAAGATTCCTCTAGATAGCATCCCTTCCAGCATATCAACCACACCACACAGCTTCAAATTTGCTTAAGGTGCACTCTACCTCACTGTTCACATCATCAACAAAGATGTTAAACAGCCCTGTTTCCAATACCAACCCCTAAAGAATGACACTCGTCACTTGTCTCCACTTGGACATCAACCTGTTGACCGAAATTCTTTGAGTGCTGACATCCAGCCAATTCCTTATCCACCAAGTGATCCATCCATCAAATCTATGTCTTTCCATCTTAGAGAAGAGGTTGTCATGTGGTATAGTGTCAAATGCTTTGCATGAGTCCAGGCAGATCATGTCAGTTGCTCTTCCCTTACCCACCAATGCTGTAACACCATCAAAAAATGCCACCAAATTTATCTGTCACAATTTGCCTTTTGTGAAGCCATGTTGGCTGTCACTGATCACCTCCTTATTTTTTATGTGTCTTAGCATGATTTCCAGGAGTATCTTCTCCATGACCTTTTTGGGCACAGATGTGAGACTGACTGGCCTTTAGTTTCCAGGGTTTTCCTTTTTTCCTTTGTAAAAATGAGGATTGTGTTTCCCTTTTCCAGTCAGCAGGAACTTCACCAGACTGCCACAGCTTCTCAAATATGATGGATAGTGGCTTGGTAACTTCATCAGCCAGTTCCCTCAGGACCCGTTGTTGCGTTATGAGTATAGTTTTCACATTTGCCTGTGTAAGCCCCTCCAAGGACTTTCACAGACACAGTTTCACAAAGTTGAAAATAGATGATTTATTGAAGCGACAAATAAAATAGATTAGGAATTGCCATTGATAAATGCACTAGCTGCAATAGCACTCATACATGATGATAGTGCTAGCAAAATAAATGCTATCCCGGGTATTCTTCACCAAGAGGTGAAGGTTCAACACTTACCAAGATGTCTCTGTCTTGGTGGGGGAACAGAAGCACAGCCCATCAACTCTTCTAGGTGTCTAATCTCTTCTCTCCCTGAAAGATCTCTGAAACATGCTTTCCTCAATCTCCTTTATATCCTAAACTTTATCCATTCCCCACCTGGGGTGACATTTAAATGATTTGGGTGGAGAGGCAAGTACTATAGTCACATATGTTTAGCATGTTCTTTAAGATCAGTATCATATTCAGGGCTACCAACTTTAATATTAATATCACAGATAATCAAGCAAAAGCTTCAGACACAATGACCTTCAAAATTGTATGCTGAAATCATTTATCTGCTTATTCCTGCAATCTTTAGCCAAAATATGACTGCCCTGCCTCTGCAAGGCTCCCTCATTTGGCTGCTTCTCCTGCAGACTTCACAAATTTCCACACACAAGGTTTACACAAGACATAAGTGAACGCCAGCATTTTTTAACATCTTATGTACCATTTTCACACCCATGTATATAACTCATCAGGTGCCATGGACTTGTGCACCTTCAGATTCCTTAGATGATCCTGAACCTGGTCTTCTCCTACAGTGGGCGGTTCCTCGTTCTCCGAGTCCTTACCTTTGCCTTCTGCAATTTTGGCAGTGTGGTTAGAGACATTGCTGGCAAAGATGGAGACAAAAAAGTCATTGAATACCTCAGCCTTCTCCATTTCCCAGGTAACCAGGTTTCTCATTAACTTTTGGAAAGGACCCACATTTTCCCTAGTCTTCCTTTTGTCACTGACATACTGATAGAAGCTTTTCTTGTTGCCCTTGATATCACTGCAGATTTCACTCTATCTGGGCTTTAGCTCCCCTAACATGATCCCTGACTGCTTGGACAATTTCTCTGTATTCGTCCCAGGCTTTCTGTCTTTGCTTACATCCCTGTAGGCTTCCTTTTACCATTTGAGTTTATCCAGGAACTCCTTGTTCATCTATGCAGGCCTCCTGATGATTTTGCCTGACTTCCTCTTTGTTGGGATACATCACTCTAGAGGACATGATTCTTGAATATTAACCAGCTTTCTTGGGCCCCTCTTCCCTCCAGGACTTTATCCCACAGTACTCTGCTAAGCAAATCCCCGAAGAGATTGAAGTCTGCTCTCCTGAATTCCAAAATGGCAACCTTACTGTGTGCCTTCCTTATTGCTCAAAAGATCTTGAACTCCATTTCATGGTCAACGCAACCAAAGCTGCCCTTGAAAGTCACATTCCCCACCAGTTCCTCCTTGCTCGTAAGAACAAGGTCCAGCATGACACCTCTCCTCATTGCTTCTTCTATCACCTGGAGAAGGAATCATAGAATAATTTCAGTTGTAAAAGACCCTTGGGATCATCAAGTCCAACCATCTACCCTACTCTATGAAGTTCTCCCCTATACCATATCCCCCAACACCATATTTAATGGCTCTTAAACACGTCCAGAGATGGTGACTCAACCTCCTCCCTGGGCAGCCTATTCCAATGCCCAACCCCTCTTTCTGTGAAAAATTCTTTCCTACCCTGTTGTAGCTTGAAGCCATTCCCTCTTGTTCTGTCATTAATTACCCTGTGAGAAGAGACCAGCAGTCTCTTGTCCTACTTGTCCTTTCAAGTAGTTATAGAGAGTGATGAGGTCTCCCCTCAGCCTCCTTTTCCTCAAACTAAACAGCCCCAGCTCCTTCAAACACTCTTCATACGATTTGTTCTCCAGGCCCTTCACCAGCTTCATTGCCCTCCTCTGCACTTGTTCCAGCACCTTGATGTCTCTCTTGTATTGAGGTGCCCAGAAGTGGAAACAATACTCAAGGTGTGGCCTCACCAGTGCTGAGTGCAGGGGGACAATCACCTCCCTACTTCTGCTGGTCACACCATTTCTAATAGAAGCCAGGATGCCATTGGAAGTTATCATCAACAGGCTCTAAGAACCTCCTGGATTACTTATGCCTGCTGTGGGTCCCTCCAACAGATATCAGGGTTGTTGAAGTCCCCCATTAAGATGAGGGCTTGAGAATGTGAAGTTGCTTCTATTTGTCTACAGAGGGCCTCGTCCTCTCAGTCTTCCTGAACAGAACACTTGGTTCAGTGTTACTGATACAGTGAGTGCTCAGGACAAACCACCATCAGATTACACTCTGTTTGATTTTAATACTCAGATTGTATTCATATCTAATAACATATTGATCTTGTTGTTTAACTGACATAGTCAAAATCCAAGCTGTGTTTAGCTGCAGTTGGTCAGCTATGTTGCAGGATGTTTGCATACTCTCCCGACTGTATGAGTTTTCAGGCACATCAAATGATTGTTGTGCGACTGAAAGTGAAATGTGGCTCTTTCCCACAGCATAGGAACATTGGGGTTTGTAACATTTGGGAATGTCAGAGTATCTGGAGAGCAAGGAGAGGTGAAAAGAAGGAGAAAGTGTGTTTGAAACAAATTCATTTAACAGTTCAAAACACTTCACACTATTTACTCCAGTCTAAGTTATAATTGACTCCGAAGGACACATTTTGTGCAGAAGCATGCCGGAGATATTTAATCTCTTTCAACATGCGTGGGCATAAAGCTGTCATCACAGGCTATCTAGGGAGAGATAACAGTTGCTAAAAGAAAAATTAGAATATATCGAAATGCTGGAAAAGCCTCATATCCTCCTCCTCCCAAAAATAACTTTAGGAGAAACATAAACTCTCTCATTAACATATTTCAGTCTCATTTCAGGGCCTATAAAATCCCATAGATATGCAATACCCCTCCTGTGCAAAGATAGTTATTATTATCTGGAGTGACAGTTCTATTTCTGACCACTTTTGAGACTTGAACCTCATCTGAATGCCGGTTCTTAAAATATGTTTTATTTAGAAGACAAGTTACTGAACTGTGTTTCTCATCCTAGAAACAGTTGTTCCAGCAATGAATCATGCACATCAAAACAGAATCTTGGATGTAAAAAAAAAAAGTGCAGTAAACACCTACAGCAAGCAGTGAACCAGCGAACTTATTAGCATAACGCGTCCTGGTCCTCTTGATTAAGCAAATGGACAGTATTTTCTGATAAATTATTTCTACTGTGGAGCAGCTCAGCAATTCAACTGTCAAATAACAATAGATAAGATCCCCTAAAACAGGTAAGCAATTTCAGAATAAATCTCTCATACTGATGAACATCTCGTAGCTAATAGCTAACACTAATAAATAACACTGCAATAGATAATAGTTAATGCTATCTTCAACATGAACAATCATACTGCGCTTCTGAAAATTTCACTCACATACTCTAAATATTGCTTTGAAGTCAGATAATCACTTTCATTTTTAAAGAAAGCTTCTAAACATAGTCCTGTTTCCATACATTCACACTCTGATGTACACATACTCTGATATCACAGAATCACCTAGGTTGGAAGGGACCTTTTAAGATCATCTAGTCCCACCGAAAAAAAAAAAA